>JBAMHZ010440958.1:0-10129 GCA_037177395.1 Alpinia galanga | reverse complement strand
GCTCATGTGTATGGTTCAGTCGAAAAGAATGATGGTTGAATTGATAAAGAACAGCTCACTAGAATTCCAGAATTGAAAATTATTAAATCAATATGAAGCAGCTCAACTAATGAAGAAGGAAGCATCCCATTAAAGAGGAGTAAGTCAGATAGGTGGAGAAAATGTAGGGTCCATATGAAACGGCTCAGTATAAAAGGAAAGCCTTCGTCCTTTATAGAAGAGACCACACAAAAGATTTTTTTTGTTAGTTGTTAAAGTTTGTGCCTATAAAACTACTAAAAGTTAAAGGGACCACCACATGTATATTATAACAACCGAAAAGGATGTCTTATATTGCAACAAGAATATGTCATATTTCTCTAACAACCTAACACGAATGTCATTTCATGCCACCTGACATTTCTATGATGATCTCAGCACAGAAAATGCTTCTTGTCAATTACAGAATGGAGATCGTGGGAAAGTAAAGGTAGGAAAAAGATACTTCATCACGAATATACAAGGAGGAGGAACAACAAAAATAGGAGTTGAATAATTATTCTCATTTTTACTATTATTACTATTGTATTTTTCTTACCTTTTCTATTCTTCTTCTACCACAAACAAGTTTTAACTTAGACATTAGAGAATCGTTAATCGGGAGACTGATAATTGTCTAATCTAATGTTAACTTTGGTTAAAAAAACTGAAGATTTTTACTGTTGCGATCTAAAAAGAACATATTCTCATATCATCTCAGAAGACTGAAAAATCCAAGTCACTTCATCGAGCTAGATACCTTACCTATGTAACCCTAAGAGGCGATGATAAAATATGTAAAAGATCAAATAGAGCATGTTATATTTTGGATTTATCAGGTAAGTGAATTGGAAGAAAAGACCGTAAGTATGGTGTGGTGCGATGATAAAATTAAAAATAAAATATATAGAGGATTAAATAGAGCATAATTTATATTTTAGATTTCTCTAGTAAATGAATTAAAAGAAAAGCGATCTATTTTTAGGATAACTTGTGCGAAGTACATCGATTATAAAAAAAGTTATATAGTAAATTATATTCAATTAATAGCCTGAACAGTGTAAATGTTAAACTACAAGGCGTTAATGTGAAATTTTCCCTCAAATATTTAGGGCCACAATAAATCTGCCTTTTGCTGTGGAGCAGGAAATTACTAAAATAGTGGGGAGGAAGAAGAAACTTAGATCTCCGCGGGCAAGCTAAAAAAAAACCAAAAAATAATAATAAAAGAAATTAAAAATACAAACTTTTGTTTAAATTAAATTAAAAAAAAAAAAAAAAAAAAAAGAGGAAAGATTAGAAAAAGCCAAAGGAGCGTCGTCGCCCACATCATTACGCCAACTCCGTTCTCCAAGACGGCAATACCCCGCCTTTCGTTTTCTCCCTCCATTTCCTTTCGAATCCACGCCAGTTTCTCTCTCTGCCTGCCGCCTCTCATGGCGAAGAAAGGGCGGTCTCGGCGGAAGTAAAGTGGAGACGGAGCAGAAGAGGAATCGCCTTTCGCGATTGCCGAGAAAGGACCGGTTTTGATCTCCTTCTGCCCTTGACGTGACTGGCGCGGTCCCGCTGGGAAATCCCATCGCCCTCTTATTTCGGTGCTCAATCGCCTCCGCGCGTGATGTGAAAGAGAGCACTTTTTGGTGATACGAGAATGGAAAGCTGGAATTTTGGTGGGGATTTGTAGGAGGTGGGGCAAAGGTGGGTGCTTGGCGTTAATCTAGAGGGTGTGAGGGTTTGGGGGGTTATGGAAGAGCGATAGGGTTTGTTATCGCGGTGACAGATGGACGGAGGAGGAGAGTCTAAGGTTCGAGTGGTGCGATGCCCGAATTGCCAGAAGCTTCTTCCGGAGCTTACCGATATCTCGCTCTATCGCTGCGGTGGCTGTGGCGCTACTCTTCAAGGTGATTCTCCGACTTCTCCATGTCTTGTTTCTTAAGGTATCGCGTAATTTCTGTGGTTTTGATCGAGAAATGTGAAGTGTGCTGGGAAAAGTTAGCCAATATTGTCTCATTTGTTCTCAACCTGGAATAAAACTGAAGTTACTAAGTAAAAATGCATATCTTGGAAGTCTAAGAGTACACAATAGTCAGGTACTAGAAACTATTCATGTATATACTTGTAATGAATCTGCACACTCTTATAATTCCTCGCTCAATCCAATTTCCCCTCACCAAAGAAACTACTATTACATACCCACCATATAAGGTGAATCAAATGAGACAATGCAAGATGCCTCGCCTTTGTCACTAGTTGTCTACCTCTAAAGAACTGCCCATAGACCCGAATCATCCTCCGATAGGTAGTCAGTGTTCTTGCATTTCCAGCACTTGTTTACAAAAGGTACACTATCAGTCCGTCAAATAGGCTTGCCCGTCTCTAGTGAGAAGATGTTTATGTGTTAGCATTCATAGCGTAACGACATGACTGGATTGGACGTAAAGCTTCCACAGTGTCCTCACCCAGGGTTTCTTAGGACTGGCCTGCTTGAACAAGTCACAGGCCAATTCGCCATCCTCTACGTAGCATCCACCAAAATTCAGTGGTTGTTGATCTCAACAAAATTCAGTGGTTGTATTTTGTAAAAATATTTTGTGAATTTTTGGTTATAAACATGGTGATTTAAACAGTGTTGTATTTTGTTTATCTTTACCATTGATACAGCAAAAGGACCATCCCCCGGGTTAGAGCCTTCATCCGATAAACCTGATGGAGTTAAGGTCAAATATCTCAAGCTTTCTGAGAGAACTTCAGAGAGCAAACCTATGGTTTCAGATGCAAGCTTGGGGCCTGATCTTGGTGGCAATACAGATGGGTTTAGAAGACACGGGGAAATTGCCCTTTCTAGAGTTAGTGAAAGTGAAAATAACTCTGCGACGAGGAAAGAAAACTGTTTGAGAGTAGATGATCCCATCAAGAAGAACGGAAGTGAACATTACGGTAGTAATGGCCTGTATCAGCAAACATTATCAGTTGATAGTATTGGTAACAACGGGAAAGCAGTTGTTGAGACAATTTTACACGAGTGAGAGGAAACCGAGCAATTTGTTGATAAATCTTTTTATGCTCAGCAAGCATTAGTCCAAGATGCCAAGAATGATTGGAATCTGAAAGCTTTCAGAAAAGGTGTTCAGCTTGATAGTTATTCTGATGAAGGTCCATCTAACTACTATCAGAATCCAAGAGGTGCATTTGCTAATGGCAATTTTGACAAGAAACAGAACCTTGAACCAGACCGAGCAGAGCTTTTGAGATTGCTTGATGAATTAAGAGATCAGTTGCAAAGAACATGTGAAGTCACCGACAAGCAAAAAATGAGCATCATGGTTGATAGATCGACAACATCCTGCTGTTCCTACACCCATCATGTCCATGCCAATAGATTCCCTGATGGTTCAATCTCATTAAACCGAAGTTCTTCTGGTCGGACTCCAAGAGAATTGGAGCACAATGCGAGCAGACTGGTTTCTTTTTCTAATGTGCCTTCTCATAGCAGCATGTCTGGGTATGGGGATCCATTGATCCATAGAAAAGCTCCATTTCACCTAGATGTGGAGTACCCATTGAGGCCAGTAGATAATTTTAATGGGCAAATGGATCATCATCCTGCCAACTTCTATAATCAAAATGTATATTACCATCAACCGGCCTGTTTATGTCGTCATTGCAATGGCAGACACTTCTCAGGAATTGCAAGAGGCCATTCGGCAACATTGGGTCATCAGGTCTCATATTTTACAGATAATTGTGAATTACCTCATATTGCTGCTCCCTTGATCTTGGGGTCGAGAAGTTGTAATTCAAGATTAAGAAGTATTCGTTCTAATTCACACGAGCCACATGTACATCACAGGGACATGATCAGCAATAATTCTGGGCGTTTATGTCATTCCTTTACTGGTGGTGCCCCTTTCGTGATATGCAATTATTGCTTTGAACTTCTGGAACTACCTGGCAAGTCTTCAGCACTGAACAAGAAAATGAATAAACTGCGATGTGGTGCTTGTTCCAAACTCATTTCCGTTTACTGTGATGCAAGTAAGCTTGTCACATCTGCTTTGCCACTACTAGTATCACCTGTTTCACCCAAGGACAATGGCTTTATTGGCCATAACCCATGCAATTCTGACCAACATACCGATGAAAGGTTAGTTCTACCATGTGTTGTTACAAGCAGTGATCATGAGATGATCGAAAGGGCACATGGGTTGAAGAACATAGATACATTTGAAGATATGAAAGGGATCTCTTCAAATTCTGCTATGTTAGAGCATATTGACAGCCCCGATAATGTAATTTCGGAGACAGGGGCACCTAACTCTGCAGATATTCCCTTCGGACCTCAGAATATTTCACGCACACCGAGCCTACCAATTCATGAACACCTTGGAAAGTCACTGCCTGATCAAACAGTTGATGGATGGGGAAGTGGAAACTGCAGTAAACGCTCTGAACAAGATAAGAATACAATCTTAACTGGTAACTTTAGACAGAACTCACTCAAAGATGTTTCTATGGCAACCAAAACAGATTTATTAGTGAATGAATTTTCAGATGTAACTTCTTCTCAAGATGATACAGACTTGATAATCAAACATAATATTCAGCCAAGAACAGTTAAGGCTGGAGATTCATTCCTTGGCAGCATCAAGAAGAGCTTTCGGTTCCATAAATCAATGACGCATGACAGATCTAAGGTTACAGTCAATGGTTACCCAATCCCTGACCGCTTAGTTAAGAATGCTGAAAAACAAGCTGGGACAATCAATCCTGGTGATTACTGGTAAAACTCATCTTATGCCATATGATTCGTTTGCATAACCAGCATTGGCATGCCTTTGCCGTTAAAACTTCATGTGTAACTACCATGTATAGGCTGGCATGTTGAGTCAAAGGTAAAATAGTACACGCACTTAAGAAACTACGTCTGGAGAGAGGATTTTGAGTGATTATTAAGCCGATCCCGCCTAGTGGGACAAGCCTTGGTTGTTATTGTTGTATCAAGCTCGTTTACATTCCAGCAACTATTACCATCCAAGTCTGCATCACTCTGATACAATCCTATGCTAATTTCTCATCCTGAATTTCTCCTTTCTTTCAGGTATGACTATCGCGCTGGATTTTGGGGAGTGATGGGGCATCCATGCCAAGGCATTATTCCTGTGAGGAACGACGTGAAATTGTTTGAAATTTCTAAGACAATATGATTGACTGTGTAATCTCTTTTGTAGCCATTCATTGAGGAGTTCAATTATCCAATGCCCAAGAATTGTGCTGGTGGAAACACTGGCATCCTTGTTAACGGACGCGAGCTCTGTGAAAAAGATTTGGATTTACTTGCTGGCAGGGGGTTTTCAACTGCTACTGGTTCTTATATTCTCGACATTTCTGGGAGAGTTTGGGATGAATTCTCTGGCGAAGAGTTAGATAGCATCGGCAAGCTTGCACCAACGTAATATCCTACATCCTTTGCTTGATTTTTCCTTGAGACCACATCATCCATGTTACTGTAGCTGCCATCAAAATCATTTGCTACATACACTTTTCGGATGCCAAAAATGATCCACCATAGCTAAGTACTCGTACGTACCAGGTTCAAACAAAGACTTTAATGGCACCAGAATGACATAGGATAGTGATGGACCGAGAATGTTCCAGTCATGGTGTCTTCTATATCATTTTCCCTTGAGATTCATTTCTTACATGTTCCTCTATCTGCCATCGACATCACTTCCTCTATACTCTTTTCAGATGCCAAAGATGTTCCATTCACTGCTAAAGTTAAAAAAAATATTGGCACCAAGGTGCTACCTCATGTTATATTCATTTAGAAATATCTAAACTGTGTTATAGGGTTCTACAGTATCATCTACAATGAAGTCATGCATGATTCATCTAACATATTTCTTCCTAATATCTATAATCTAAGGCTCAAAAGTGTGGTTTAATTTTGTCACTTAATATTCAAATCATGCCATCAATTCTGCTTCATAGCTACATTTCTTTCCGATCTGCAATAAACTCTGAGTTTAGATAGTTTTAAACTAGATCTGATTATTCATATTGCTGACAGAGTTGAGAAAATGAAGCATGGATTTGGCATGCGGGTTCCAAGGGCCATTTCCAAGTGACTACTAGTTAAGGTTTGGTGATGTGAAATGCTGCACAAGTTTTAGTTGCGGAGGGAGAAGAATCATTTGTCTTTGTGGTATTCTCTTGTTTTCACAATCATTTGTACCATTTAAAAGGTTTTCTTTTCTTTTCTTTTTTTCCTATTTTACTGTTTTGTTGTATTAAATTTATGTTATGTAGGTTTGCTTATCTTTATGGTGATTGATAGGTCTGTACAGTAGCTTTGGTTTCATAATGAAATTGAGCTACACTTTTCCTCTTGCTCAACGAGCATTTAGATTGTAAATTAAGATGTTGTATTTGACAATTATACCTTCCAATATTTGTTTTGTTTTCCAACTATGGACCACTGTAGACAGTGGTCCATTTCTTTGCATACCATCATTACTTTGAAATACAGGGAACCTTCACTTTCATCGTTCAAGAGTGCATCCCTATTGCACTTCATCAATTTTTAAGGCATTTCATAAAAATAATTAATTTGAGCAAATATCAAAAGGGCATGAAATATATATATATATATACACACACACAATTGCGATATATTGAGCGCGCATTGTGTGCATCTAGGATGCCCGATTGTGTATGAACAATGTTGTGCTCTCTTTCATGCATGCATCATGTGCACTATTCATACACATTCTGAATGTGTACAGTGCACATATAAAGTGTGTGTATATTATATATAAATGATCTTCTACTTAATTCATCTGTGAGCATCTATGAGTATCTTTATTATTTATCTTTCGATCAGATGAGCACTATAATTCAATCTTTGAATCCTAGGGGATCGGATGATGGATAATGGAGGTGCTAACGTATGAATTATGTAGGATAATATTTCTATATATATATATATATGTGTGTGTGAAAAAAAATTATAAACCATGTAAATAATAATTTAAAAGTACAAATAGATGTAATAATTGAAACTATAAATTCTAAAGGAATTCAATTTTTAAAACTTAGGCATTACAATTTTGAAAAACTAGCAAGTTTGGAATGGACTATCTATATAGAGGAAATAGAATTACCGCTATTATAGCCTACAGAATCAAGTCTATATAAAGATAGAAAAGGAAAATTAAATGTTAGATTTTTAAGATACCTTCTCTCCCCTACACCTCAAAAGGAGAAGATAACTTGGAAATATAAGAAACAAATCTATTACTAAAATAGGAAATTGATCAAGATGACCAATACACTAACTCATTAAGGACACTAACAGATCAACTCAAAATACTAGGAAGGAAACATCTTTACATTAGCTAATCAATAGAGGTCTCTCCAAAACTATCAACAAAAGTCAACTCCAGAAAACTTCTTATGAGTCTATGAGGCATATTTAATGTTTAGGAGAATACATTTATTATTTATTTACCAGTAGAAATAGATATTCACATGACTCAAAAGAAATATAGGAATTAGAACAATTTGATAAAAAAATATAAAAAATTTCCAGCAAATATAACTTTAAATAGGGATATTGATAATGATATAATAGCTAAAGAAACCAATACAATCAAAAATAAATCTAATGAATGCAGTTGAATTATCTTCTTAAGTAGCAAGACCAAGAATAATCTACCGAGAAAGCACAATGAAAACTATGGATTATGGACAAGGACACCTACCTAGAACCCCTGTAAATCTTTACACAAATAATAATTCACTATTACGAATAATAGGGAGAAGAAAATCCCCTGAAATAATATTTTTTAGAAGATATATAGTCTTATTAAATATCACTGAATGTGATTCACAGTTATATGATATATATTTAAAATAATAGATAGTCTCAGTAAAAAGAAACTATATGGCTAAACACAATTTGACATAGAAACAAGAGAGACAATGATAAGAGTAGGAGAAAATTATATAGGAGATGTAACAAGAGCCGCCTGGGAAGCCTTTAAGACCAAATTCTCAAATGAAGTAGAAAAAATAGCAAACTAAGAAAATAACATATTAAATATTTGTTATGTCATCCATAGAATATTAATAGCAAAAGATATCAATATAGAATTAGATCTTCATTAAAAAAAATCATAAGAGATTTAGAACAATTATAATTATTAAAACCATTCTATAATAATTTCTTAGCTTTAACAGCAATATCAGAAAATTATTATACTCTAGCCTTAGGAGAAAATTTTTTTAGTAAACTATCTGGAGAATTAGGGAAAGAAATACACAATGACTGGACAATATGAATGTAGCCGAAATACATGATAGCATAGGAGTAAGAATATACATATTATAACAAAATTAAAGGAAAATTGCACGTATATACAAATACAAAAACAACTGAAAAATCAGCAATATAAATTTTGTAGTCAAATTTATACTCAATAACAATATGGAGCAACGACCAATAGAAGGATAGGTAGACGAATATAATACACATCAAAATCTAAGAAAATACCTAAGAAAACTTATTATTTAAGAAAAGTACGGCCAGAAAACCATACCTAAATAAAGAAAAACATGTACGAAGATTTAAACCAAAGAAAACATATTTTAATACTATTACATGCTTTGCTTGTAATGAACCAGGACATCTGTCTTCATCATATCCTAACGGAAAAAATTTATATACTACAGAATCTATGGTAGTAAAATGTACAAATTTAGATTTACTAGAAGTACAATCAGACATATCTGATACATTATTAGTATACTCAATTATCTCTATGGATGATATGGAAAAAAATTTCTCCACAATTGATTATTTCGTGATAAATTTGATTCTAAATCAACCAACTGAAATATTAGAAAAATATGGAATCGCATTACCAGAAACACTTAATCAAGAGTTTGACAAATTTGGCATGATAAACAATGTCACCCCATCCAACATAGACTATTATGAAGAGGGACAGTATGAACAAAATTGTATGAATATTATCTGAAATTCTGAACAAAGACAAGGGAAACACCATTATTTTATGTGAATATGATTGGCTAGTAAAAGAAGGAGCCACTCATATACCTTATACCTTATTTCTCTTGTAGATTTTATCCTGCTATTAATAAGAGCCACCTATAAAATCTGTAAAAAAAAAAAATAAATATGTAATTCATGTCTTAAGGATGATTACAAAATTCAAATCTTAAATCCACTAACTTTTAGAACAACACAACAAACTCAATTGCTACAAGCCAGAATATCTATTTTAGAAACAAGAATTTTAGAACAAGACCTTTTAAATTTACAACAACACAAATATATATATATATATATATATATATATATATGAATGATATCCTATGCGACACGTTTGTTCATATTTGTGCATGCCAACTTTCATCTGCTATCGTCCGTCATCAATTTCATCATTGTTGATCACGAATGAGCACTATAGCTAATGTCTGAACCCTAGCCGACGTTAGTGTCATTTGATCATGGTTGGAATCTGGCTAAATCACAGTTAAAATTCGACTGAATTGTGGTCAGAATCTAGCTGAATTATAGCCGCTAGCACCATGGCTGCTGGCGACTACAATTGGTAGGTTTAGGCAGAATCGCAGCTGAAATCCGATCACTGTCCAGCCAAAGTTAAAGTCTAGGTAGACCATGGCCGAATTCCAGTTGAGATCCAACCAATTATGACCGCGGCATTGGCAGCCACAATTCGACCAGATTCTGATCATAATCCAGCCACGCGAGGGGTGATGTCGATGGCTAAGTTGTGTGATCGGGTGAAGTTACTATGCATTGATTATTGTCATTCATGGGAGCATCATGTAGGATATCAATCTTATATATATATATATATATAGGGAGAGAGAGTTTGATTATGCTGGGTGTCGGCTGCATGTGCGACTATTCGCGTCTTCATCGTCAATTACCGAATTCGTTGGAATTTAATGCTGTCAAGCCGCCATCCGCACTATAGCTCAACCCCTGAACCCTAGGGAACGTCGGAATGGACTGGAATCTGGTCGAATCGCGGCCGCTATTGGACAGATTTTGGCTGTA
>JBAMHZ010440947.1:0-10129 GCA_037177395.1 Alpinia galanga | reverse complement strand
TAGCAGGTAGAAGATATTGTACATAGCTGATGCTGCTTGGAGATCCTGCTAGTCGGTCCCACCTCACATCGAGAGTTCTGGATTTGTATTTCCTTGTTATTTCATATTTTGTGTTATGTTGTATAAATAGTCGTTTTGACATTTATGTCATTGGTTATCTTATACTTGATTTTATTTTCTTATCGGGTTAAAGTTGTGTCGACACGCACTAGGTTGGGTTTGATATGTTATGATGTTTTTCGTTGTTTTATACATATATATTTGTGTCTTGGATTTGTTAGCAGCTATGTGGGCATCGTATCAGTGTTGTATCTTATATTGTCACAAGAGGGTACCACCCGGTTGACGGACAAAGTATACTCTCGGGGCGTGACAATTTTATAGGTATCAGAGCCCTAGGTTGCGAAGTCCTCTTTCAGGTTTTATTTCATTTTTGATATCGTGATTTGTTTCCTCGATCATGAGTTTTTTTTTTGAGGTTTGGGACCTGGCCGCAGTGGGACATCTCCAAGCTATAGGATATAAGGTATGATAATGGTTATTATATAGTCTTTTGTTATCTATGCATTTAGTTGTTTGTGACAAGAATTGACATATAGTGTGTTAGTCACTATTCATAGTCATGGTTTGATTTTGACCACGGAAATGACTTATTAAGTCGGTGAGACCTAAGCTCATTTTTGAGAAACGATATTTTCTTAAAAAGCCGACTGATACCGAGTCGGAAAGTGGAGGTCAAATCCGTCACCCTTCTTTTGGAGATCAAGGATTACAGTCTCACAGGATGCTACTAACTTTGATCGTACCTTCGGGTACATGATATATACTATTACAGATAAAGTAGTGTTAGTTGCGTACTCTCTATAGGATCAAGTCGATACTCAGTGAAAATGCAGAATTTATTAGACTTACAAAGTTTTACCCCCACATTAGTCTCAGCGGTTGACATCCATTCCTTCATATTAGCTTGCTGTATTTATCGAAACTAAGCTGCCAAACTTAGGAGTTAGATGAGTTTGCGCCAGTGAGAAGATGTAGAATGAGCCAAAGGATTGACCATTCAGGGTATAATTTTAGTTTATCCCCTTTGCTGATATATTGATAGATCACATTCATTTATAGATAGTAGTAGGGAGAGTTGCCTTGTTGATTTGATGTACTTACTTTTCAATCAAGATTGGCATTGCCTACGTCTTCTTTGAGCTAGATCTCCATTCAAGTCAAATAAGGTCGTGTGTGATTTAAACAATAACGACAGATCAATTCTAGAGGGGAGGTGTGAATTTTAAGCAAAAATGTTGATAAGTTGGATATGTATAAAGTAGCCATCCATTGGAACCTAGGGCCACTGATCATCCTTGTTCTATGTGCTCATATATTTTTACTGAAATTCTGCTTTTAGGCATTGGTCAGGACATGCTTTCTTCCTTGATTCTACTCAAATTCAAGTACGTATAAGATTATGGCTCGATGTCCACTAATCATATTTGTTGTCCATGCTTGAGGTATTTATAGTCAGAAATCTACATTAAGATGCGATGACTTGCAGGAGTTAGTTGGGTTTTCAGGTTTATGACTTACCAACCTACCTGAGTTCACATATTGAGGTAGTAGTAGGTAGAGTTTGCAGAATTGGGAGATAAGTGTTCTCTTAAATCCTTTTGCTAACAAGAAAAATATAGTTTTTCATGCTTAAATGCTAAATTTATGGGAACTACCTTCTTAGATTGAGGAGATGCCTTCAGTTCTTATCTCTGCAATTCAGAGATGACCAATGTGAGATCACATGGGTCGCTCATTGCTTCTGGCTATTGTAGGATAATGTCCCTTATGAGCTGTTGCCTTTGCTCCTTTAGTAATGGCACTATTACTAGATGGGTAATGAGCTGTGAGCATGCATGAGCCACATCTAGCATTAAACTGATCAAATCTTTCTAGGTCGAGTATAAAAATCTTAGTTAGTGTCTCACATCTAGTGAGAGGTAATAAATATGAGGGTTCAATAAAGGGTGCCACCTTCAGTGGAAATATATAAAAATTTCCCTGACAGCTACTCTGGATGTCGGGGTTGCAGGGAAGACCAACATCAACCTTGGTGAGGTTTTTTGAGTTGGGATCATAAGAATGATTTGAAGGAACAAAATAACATGTTTGTGTTGGATATGTGATTCCAGCCACTCTTTCTAGCAAGATTGGGATGCAGGCAATTCCTAGTAGCCCTACAATGGGTGCCAAAATTGCATGGGGGTCCTGAGATACTGAGAGTTTTCTTCATTATATTAGTAGGAGGGTTGCCCTTACATTGATTCCTCTAGTTGCTTTCTTTATACTCAGGATTTGTTGGTTCCATGTAAGATAATTATCTGTGTGCTGCTTTGTATATAGTTTAATGGCTGGATAAGATCAATGAAGTTGTGGACACATGACCTGTTGTCATTGTCATCCATTGGTCATAGAAATAAATAGCTTCATATTTGGGATGCAAGCTATTACAATGCCATCGCATTCTCCTATGTTAAAGTATCTTCATAGTGATTGACCCAACCAAGCTTGTCTTTATTAATGTTGAAAAAGGGCCTGAAGCTTAGATTCACCTAATCACCTTGCCAGTGTGTTTTTGAGAATGGAAGAATTGATATTAAATTATGAGTGCTTAGATTCACCTCGCCAGTGTGTTTTTTAAAATGGAAGGATTGATATTAAATTAACAAGTTATTTTATTCTATTCTTATATTTAATTAGACAGGTCAGTTTCTTGGTTACCCATAAAAACAACGAGATCAATCCATATTCAGATGGTTAAGTACTTCTCACTGTCAATTACCTGATTGAACTTCTTAGCCTCTAGTGAACACTTTAATCCTGAAGCAAGCACATCCTTAGTTTTTGACTGCATATACTTTTCTCTTAGCCACATATGCCAACCTTGCCTCCAAGTACTCGGTCCAATACAATTAGTAACTTTATTTATGAAAATGGTTTACAGTCAGAGGGATGGATTTAAGGTCAATTTCATTGTGATCATTATAGTTTGATGATCAGAAGTACCTATTAAAGGCAATATTGTGAACCCTACAAGGTGTAGGTCAATAGGTAAAATGTTGATCAACAACTTGACATTGCTTCTGGAGTTTGTACATTCTGACTGGATGTACTACCCCATAGTTTGATTTGTGTCGTTGCCATAGAGTCCTTATTTGACAGATTCATGCTTTGTAAGTATTTATGTTAGCATTTCTGTCAAAGTTTTATCTTTTGCTTCACAAGGAAAAAACATTTTTTTTTCCCTTCTTCCTGGTTCTGACCAGCAGTTTGTACTCACATCTAAGTCAATTAGAACATGACTGACCTTGTTAACTTCATTAGATATATGATGCTGTCAGAAAGGAGATATGGTACCGGCCTGATATGTATTTCTACAGAGACATGCTCATGATGTTGGCAAGAAACAAGAAGTTGGAAGAGACAAAACTGGTTTGGGCACATCTGAAGAGTGAGGAGGTCCACATTGATCAGCATACCTACGGGGATATCGTGAGAGCTTACTTGGATGGAGGGCTACCTGCCTTTGCAATGGAACTTTATGAAGACATGAGGAGTTCTCCAGATCCGCCGTTGTCTCTCCCATTCCGGGTCATGTTGAAAGGTCTCATACCCTATCCTGAATTAAGGGAAAAAGTTAAGCAGGACTTCTTGGAGTTATTTCCCAGTATGATTATATATGATCCACCAGAAGATTTGCCCGATGAATAGCGATGAAAAGTAAGGAACGCCTTCCGGAGAGGCATCAAAATTTGTTTGTCGAGGTGCAAGAGCAATTTCATAAAGCGATTGCACTCCATGGATGTAAGCTTTTGATCCTGCTGTCAACCAAGTCTATCAGAATTGGTTCTTATCTTGAATAGAAGTTGAAGAACCGATCACTCTATGAAATGGGCAATTGTTGTAGAGTGGCACCACTAATTGCTGCAACTGTGGTATGATTTGGATTTTTAATGAAGAGCTTTATTGTCATGGTACCAGAATAGTAAATCAACTTTTGTAGATATTGGGGAAAAAAATAAAATAAAAGGGTGTTCTTTATTAGTGTAATAAGTAAAGAGTGCTTCATTGCGATGATTGTCAAAAAGATGCCTCAAGGATGTTTGTTATCATTTATTTTTTTATCTTAATTTACTAAAACATGAGAAATGGTTTATCGTTGCCAATTTGAGATTAAAAAAAAAAAAGATTTTAATTAATGTATATAAATATTTATTTTTTAAACTGTGGAATGCTCACTTGTCTATTTAGAAAAATATTTATCTCTAATTAATAAAAAGGAATAGTGCTTTGTTTTGTTAATTTGAGAATTTAAAATGTAGATTGCAATAACTTTGGAGAAATTAAATTGTTTTGTTTTTAATCAATAAAAGTAGATAAAGGTGGTGACAATAATTAAAATAGAAACGTCTATTTAAAGGTTTTAAAAATAATCATCTCTCTCTCTGTGTATATATAAAATATTTCACCAAAGATATATACGTCAATATAAAATAATATAACATGTCACCAAATAGTTACTAATTGATTTATTTAGAAAATGAATTAATTCTGACAGTTTTATGGATTAAATAGTGTAACTTCTTATCCTTCATAATGAGCCAGGATGGCCTTTTGGTCATTTCATAAACATATCCATATATTACAGCCCGTGATTAAGCAGTTTGGCAAGTAAAGCTTTATTTACTTGACACGTAGCATTGTGTAGGGAAGTGTGCATGGCCAGAGTTACAATTAAGAGAATGGGCACCCCCTAAAACGACCAACAGGGCATAATTGCATCCAACGAAGCAATTAGCCTTAACATTACCACAAACCAGATTTTAAGAGGTACTAACACAGAATGGAAGCAATCTAATAAAACATAGATTTACTAAAATCTGGCATTTTTCATATAAGAACAATGTACATGTGTCATCTTCAAGTGGAGAGTAAATACCCAAATGGGATGAAAAAAGGAGGCAAAAAAGGTTCTTACAGTGAGAATTATTAGCTTTGCCTTACATAACAACTTGTTTCTTCCGCTAATGGTGCCCACGCATTCCCAAGTTTCTCCCAATGGCCAACCTCAAATATCCAAGAGGTGAAGATGATCAGGTTTCGTCAAGAATGAACTGATTAAATGAAATGAAGCACAAATTTGGAATCGTTGCTCTGGTAGCATTGCTATAGGTTTTAATCCCCACAACAATGTGGATAAATTGGATGTTTGGTGTTGCTTCACTGAGGCACTTTGCGATGATGCTTCATTCAGCACCAACCTAAATCATGTCTGGTACATGCTATGAAATGCTAGTTAACAGAGAGTGACTTATAATTATGAGAACTTGTCTAATGAACTAAGGCCATGGGGTAAGAATCCAAGAAGCACCACCAACTGGACCTTCAGGAACCCCATTTGCAAGATACTAGGCTATCTTGCTACCCATTGACTTGGAAACGTAAATATCCAGATTTAGATTACATAAAAACCACGGACTAACAGTGTGACAGACAGGTAGCAATTGCCAACAAGGAGAGACCATTAAAATCCCAACATGCAGACATCAAGCGTTTCAACTTGGCAAAGTAGGAAGTGTGATCAGCGCATTTCTAGCTTATTATCAACGAAATGACAGCATCACGAGCAAAACAATAGAATCCAAAGGATTGTGTTAAAAACACTGAAGATAAATGGTTTGCACATAGAATTTTGATGGTGATGTCTGTGGCGCAGGCATCACTCTATCCATAATATTAAGACTATTGCATAAAAAGGGCAGCTTAGTATACGAAACTCCTACTAATACGGAGTTATACAATTTTATCCTCCTTTACAAGAGACTGTTTCCGAATTAAGACTATTGCATAAGGAACATAATTTTCAGAATGAAGGCAGGTCATTTAATCATTATATGATGCATAAAGGAACAAAGAACTTGTAATACCTGGTTCGTTACAAACCCTTTCAGCATGTTCAGAAAATCGTCATGCTTCTCTCTATCTAGTCGGTCAAGCTCAGTCCTGTTGTTATCCTGTAGAATTAAAGGCTATTACAAAGGTATCTTTGGGGAAGCATACATTTTCTAGACATCCTTTCATGATATTTATAAAGAGTACAAACAAAAAAAAGAAAGAAATTAGAGTTGTTGTACTCACATGATATATCATCTTCTAATCCATATTCATAATCCGATAATAATTACAGTAAAAATGACCACTTCATATAACGTCACCATTTACCTTAGTGAAGTTGTCTAACTAACAAAGAAAAATATGATGGGTGTGATAAGGAAAGGATTCTAGAAACCCATCAAGTATAACACTCCATTCAAGTAACAGTGAGAGATAAGCCTTGCAACTCTAAGCATCCTTGTCGTCATTAACATGCTGCTATGTAATGTCAGCGAATGGGTATGCATACAGGCACTTTCACTACACCAAAGAGCTCTTGCTAAAGTGCAGGCCGTAACAGACAGGTGCCACTAGTTCCTACCTTCCATGCTATATTCTTCAAGTCATTCAAAGCCAAGTAAATAGTTGGTGGTAGGATCTAGCAATGATACAGTATATTCTAAATACCAAGAAACATAAGATAACCTTTTTGACTATACAGGGTCTGGTAAGGAATCCAATCAGATGCAAACGTACAGCATTAATTCAAGGAACCTCAAAATTGGCACATAATTTAAAGTGCAACGTTAAGTTTATCTACTATAGTTAACCAATAACATAAGCCTTTTGCATTGTTTGAGGGACATAATATAAGTTATTGAATACGGTCATAGCAACTAAAGAACTACTTGATTGCATGTGGATCAACAATGTCCATAAAGAACAATAATGAAAGCATCAAAATGAAGGCTAATTTTGACTTTGCAGACAATAAAAGAAAAAAAAAACTCACACCTGTCTGAAATTTTAAGTTACCCCTTTTACCAATTTACAAGCAAAAAAAAGTAGCTAGGACTAATCTAGCAGTATGTCCATTCAGAAAACATCTACTTAGAGAGCTGCTGATTATCACCCCTAATTGAGAAGACACTTTAGTTCTCCAAATAATTGACATGAAATTTCAGATGCTGATGCTAAACAAGCACCGGCAATTTCAAGCAAAAAGGAAGTCAATATAGGTACAAATGTTTAGCTGATAGCAGTTCCTTTTTTTATTAGCTCCTTGCAAATTGGACAAGTACCTTTATCCGTTTATACTCTCTAAGTGCACAGCTTTTAGCATCCTCTGTAACTCTTATTTTGCCCTTCAGTTCTTCCATTTTCTGGAGTCTTGATTGGTCACCACCAAATATCTTTGAGGATGCAGCTTCAAGTTTCTCAACCTTTGAATCCAAAGATGACAAATCTGACATAAGTGTTTGTACCGTCAATAGAGCACTGGCCCTATCGGAGAATGCACTCTGAACAGCTAACATAACCCCAAGATATTCGTGCAAAGTAGACTGTCACAATATATCACATTATAGTAACAAGGTGAATTTTAGAAAACAAATAAATTTTCTGAGCAGAGAATTGAGCATCTATGACACAATCTATCTTGTTGTTACCAGATGTTTTATGGTTAGGGCATTCAGCTCCCCGTATAATCTGCTTGCTTTTACAGCAGCGGTGGCCACACGTTTGGCATCAGCAGCTAGCATCTTTTGAGAAGAGAATGTAGTCTCCTCTGTCTCAAACTTGGTGAACTTGATGAAAGCCATCCCAAGCTCTGCCATTGTCTCACCAATATCTTGCTGCGCCTTCACAAGTTCTTCAGCCTGAATCAGGAAAAAGTAATCAACTTGTTGTGTAAAAATAGAAGCAGCTTAACAATGACATATATGTGTGCTTATTCTCAAGCCCAAGAAAACCTTTTAACACCATAAACCCAATTTGGCACATTGAAACGCATCAGACTTTAATTTCGTTACCACATTTCTGAATTATAGATTTTTTCTGTTTATGAAACTAAGTCAAACTTGCCGCCGCTAATGGGCTTGATTTAAGGGAAACAGTGAGTATATAGCAGTTCACATTTGAAGTTTAGCATCAACATCCAAACATAACCTTACCGTCATCAACATAGAAGTGTCATTACTTTTAGGCCTTGAGATGAAAAATAAGGAAATCCTAGTAAGTCGAGCTTCAAATTATATCAGGTATAACAAAATCATAAGCTTAATCGTTATCTTATTACGATGATGTATGCATCAATCGCCTTTTTCTATCTAGAGTTTGAGGCTTTTTTTGCTAAGAGATCCCTGTAATTGAACTGAAAATTTGGATTTGTGCAGAAACACAATACAAATTGTTCACCAGTTAGTTGCATCAATCACAATTGATTCCTTTTCATTTTAGATTTATTAGTACCTGCTGTGATGTGTTGCTGATCTGCTGCTCGAGGTCCTGCATCTTATCCTTCCTCTCCAAGAACTCCTTATCCTCCTCCACCACCAATGGCTTCACCCCTCCCCAATCATTAGACACTGCCTGCTTCAGCTCCTTAAAAATCCTCAGCAAGTCCCTTCCTTCCTTCGCCGGCTGCACCACATCTTCCGGCGCCACTTGCCCAGCTGCCCCTTCCCCGAAGAGCTGCTTCGGAAGCCTCGCCGCCCCATCAAGCATCCTCGACGCCACATCGGTGTTCGCCGGCAGCGGAAGTTTCCCCTCCGCCTGCAAGAAAACCCTAAGCTCGTCGCTTCTTCCGATCACTGGGTGCTCCGCTAGCTTCCGCAGGTACTTCTCGATCTCCGCCCGCCGCTGCTCGACGAACTCGTGCTTCTGCATCATCTGGCTCTCCACGATTCCCTTGTCCGGTCTTTGCGGGATGAAGTAGCCCCGGAACGCCTCCGAGATCCGGGCGGCGAGCGTGACGACGTCGCGGAACCGTCGACGGACGGTAAACTCGATGGGGTCCCCGTCGGAGGCATCGGCTCGGATCCAAGTTGTGATGAGGTAGGTAACGTAGGCGGTGCTACCGGAAACAAGAGAGTTCGCGGCCTCATGTACCATTTCCGGGTCGGACACGGAGATTGCGAGGTAATCCGATGTGGCGGCGCGGACTGTCCCGGGGGAGTTGCCGTCGCGTTGGGAAATCCCACTTCCAGAGGATGAAGCGGCCGAGGCGGCGTTATGGGTATCGGAGGAGGCTCTTCCGGAATTGGTCGATGGCAACGAGGAGGCAGTGGCGGCCTCGTCGTCGTCTGTGGAATCGTCGGAGAGGGCGAGGCTCTCCATTTCCTCCGTCAACGGCGGAGATTCGGTACCCACCATCACCGTCAGATTTCGCGGGAGCAACAAATTTAGTGTTGGGAGGAACAGCCGAAGCGGAGGAGGTGAATTGAGAGACGGGGAACCATAGGCGAAGGTACTTACGAGGTCAGCCGGAAGGCAAAAGACTCCGTGTGCGGTGGAAAGAGAAAACAGGCGTGTTATGCCAGCCACGTGACTCGTAGGAGGTGGGTCGATGGGTTGCGGAGTCGGAAATAAAGCGACATCCGAGGCAGTCCGGTCGAGTCACGATCCATTCGCGGAGTCAAGTTAGATTACGTTTATAAAAAAACAAAAATCGATCCAACTTGACTATAACTTAAAAAGAAAAAATATATATATATATATATATATAGAGAATTGTTAGCTGCGCGTCTCTCCCTGCGCGCATGTGAGCGCCGTCGCCTGCCCGCTGCCGTTGTTGCCGAAATTCATCGTCGTTGAAGCCAAGCTATAACTCAATATGGCCGGTGAACTCTAGGGGGTCGGTGCTGAAGGGATCACGGCCGAAATTGCGGTCGCCAATGGCGCGACCACTGACGCCGCGATTCCGGCCAGCGACTGGCTGGGGAATAGCCGGGCACGACGTCTGATCATTCCCCGGGCGGTCACCGACTGGATTGCAGCTGGCACCGGTGGAATTTGGCTCCACTAGCGTTATGGGTCGGCGGCGCTGGCGAAGCCAATTCCAACTGGCGCCGGCCATAATCCAGCCGTCGACCAGCTGAGGAATGGTCGGACGCCGCAATCCGGTCGGCGATCGGCCGGGGAATGGCTGGATGCGACATCCGGCCATTCCCCGGTCGGTCGTCGGTCGGATTATGGCCAGCGCCGACCGAATTAT
>JBAMHZ010440936.1:0-10129 GCA_037177395.1 Alpinia galanga | reverse complement strand
AGGGATTAATTTTTATAGTTCACTGTCAGACTACTAATGACTTCATATTTCTACGCTGACTATCTGATACCTAATTTATTTTCCTCCATACATAGAGATAATAATGAAAAGTTATTAATGTGATAATTCTATATATTTTTGAGGACCCGAGAGCGAGTGCTAAGTACCCATGCATTGTACTAACCTGTGAATTTATTCATATAGCACCGTAAATTAGTTGACCTCAATCTAATTTTTTTCAAATGAACTGGTAAAGATACAATAATAATTTAGGTGACTTAATAAAAGATAAACTTAGATTAAAAAATAGATAGAGCGTCAATAAATGACATCATTTATAATTATTTTTAATTTTGCTACATCCACGTCCTTCAATGCCTTCCTCCTTGACCTCTGAACTAACGATTAAGGTGCAGTAGCAAAAGGATAATATAATTTGATCCTCTACTAAAGTATAGTTTAATAATAAATTTTTAAAAAATTTATAGAAATAATTCTCTGTGCAAAAGTTTATCTAGTGGATAAAATATAACTTCAATATTAGATAGTCTTTTCAGAGATGACACGACTATGGAGTCTGAGCTGATCTGATCCACTAAAAAAGTTACGAGTATTTTCTTGATTTATCCAGATGGTTGATGGAGATTCACTGAAGCTTTGATATTTTCTGACTCAGCTGTTGAAAGGGTATCCTTAAAAAATTATGAGATAAAATTAATCATCCTTAAAGATTAGTCAGATCGAAAGTTCAGACCACGTGCTTAAAAAAAAAAACATCACACCTACCTTTCAAAATCTTATTCCATCTCATTTTGTTTATAATTCAGATTTTCGATCTTCCTTTAATTAATGAGCGAGATAGATAACTCAACTATAACACACTTTTTTATAATATTTTTTTTGAGTATTTTATCATTAAGTAAGAACCCGTTTTTTTTTAAGACCGTGGAGATTTATTTATTTATTATTTTTTTAAAAATAAATAAACTTTTTTGTTCATACCAAATTTTACCAGATCAGCCATGACAATTGCATTTAATTGATTCCTAAATAAATTGGCCCATTCTTATCCTCTATGAATTTGTTCAGGATCTATTAATTAATTTTGTACATTTGTAAAAAAAATTATAAAATGAGGGAAACTTATTTAAGATATATCAAATAAATGATATATAATTATAATAAATAAAATAAATTTATAATAATAAAATAAAATTTATTTAAATAAAAATAAGGATATAATTCTGATATCTAAATGGGATAAAGATTCATAGTAGCGATGGGTAAGGAAATGATATCATTGGGAAATAGGATTTAATTATTTGTTGTCTAAATCAAATAAAAATTTAATAATGCACATTGGAAAAGAGGTTTTATGGAAACGCGAACTCGTCGTCGTTATATACTCCCAACAAGAAGAGAACTTGCGACCAGAGCAAACTTGCAAAGCCAAGCTCCTCCGCCGGCGCCCTCTGCTCGCTCTTTCCCTCCGCCGCCACCATGTTTCGCATTCTTTCCAGGTTCTAATCGATACGGCTCTCACTAATCCTTCAGCGTTATTTATATCAGTGGTAACGAGAGACTGGGTTTTTTTTATTGTGGGTTTAAGCATTCAGGAGATCGGCGACGGTTGGAAGGGAGCAATACTGCTCATCGCCAAAGTCGATCAAGTTTTCCTCTTCGGCTGCGCCACCGCAAGGAGGCGGCGGCGGCAGGTGAGTGGTTATCATCCGAGTTTTTTTTTCTTTTTCCATTACCTAGTGCCGGCTGGCGGCACGTGTCGTCGGCGCCTTCGTCTGTAGTTACGCCATTGATTGGTATTTCGATGAGGTAAATATGTCTTCGTTTAAGTAAACGATCTCATCGCCATGATGGTTAGAAACAGAATGAATTACGATGCTTTATTTGGCATCTGATTTATATGGCCACTGTTGAATTAAACAGGGGATTGCTATTCGGTGAATAGTCGCTTTAATCAGTAGAGGTTTGCTGTTTAACGATCAACGTCATACAGCGGCGGTTTGTTTTGTTGCTGGCATTTGACCGACGTACCAGCGTCAGCTGAGCTGTCGATTGATGCATGTGCGTGGCTGTTGTTTCAGGCTACAGGGGAAGGTGGCCTTGGTGACCGGAGGAGCGAGTGGGCTGGGGAAGGCCACGGCCCGTGAATTCCTCCGGGAAGGCGCTGCGGCGGTCGTCCTCGCCGACGTGGACGCACGATTGGGCCAGAAGGCAGCGCAGGAGCTGGGCCCGCTGGCTGACTTCGTGGAGTGCGACGTCACGGACGAGCCGCAGGTGGCCGCCGCCGTCGACTTCGCGGTGGCCCGCCACGGCCGGCTCCACGTGATGCACAACAGCGCCGGGATCGCAGGCCCGCTAGCGAGCCCGGACGTGTCGGCCCTCGACCTCTCCACCTTCGACGCGGTGATGGCCGCCAACGTGCGCGGGACTCTGGCAGGGGTGAAGCACGCGGCGCGCGCGATGGGCCCCGCCGGCTCCGGCTCCATCATCTGCGTGTCGAGCGTGAGCGGAATCATGGGCGGCCTGGGCACGCACCCCTACGCCATCTCCAAGTTCGCCGTGGCAGGAATAGTCAGGTCCATGGCGGGGGAGCTCAGCCGCCGCGGGGTGCGTCTGAACTGCATCTCTCCGTTCGCGATCCCGACGCCGATGGTGCTGGGGCAGTTCTCTCAGATATACGGCGGCGCGGGGACGGAGAAGCTTCTGGCGATAGTGGAGGGACTGGGCGAGCTGGCTGGGGCCAAATGCGAGGAGATCGACGTGGCAAAGGCAGCGGTGTACTTGGCCTCCGACGAGTCCAAGTTCGTGTCGGGCAACAACCTCGTGGTGGACGGCGGATTCACCAGTTACAAGCAATTTAATATGCCCATTCCAGATCGCATTTGATGCTCTCTCTGCTCACTCACTCACTCACTCACCCCTGTAGTTGCTTGCTTACTCGCCTTCCATATGAATCATCCATTCCCCTGCCTGCCTGCTGTGTCTTCCTCCTAACAAACAATACACGATCGACGATAACAATTAATGGTCCGTTTGTCCGCTGCCTAGCTGTTAATCCATCGAATTGGGGCACGGAGTCGAAGTCGATCCAACTGGAGGGGACAGGAAAAGGAACAGGTGCGAGCGGGATTAGGGTCCTGCCTTCGAATTAATGCTTCCGCATGTGCCCCTGTTGCACTGCATGGTTGAGCTCGCACGCATCGGAATGTTGGCGAGGAAAACGGGGTGATCGTATGAAGCTCACCCAACTCATTAATGGAGTTGCCGCTGTGAATTTAATTGAAAGGAATGGAATGTCCTGCTAAGCTCTCCTAGGCCAACTGAAGACCTTCTTCTTCTTTTAAAATTTTTCTTTTCTTTTCTTTTGGAAGAAATCGATCGATCAATTGTTTTGAGCGTTTCAGGAACGTCATGTCATGGATCCAAAATTTTCGGATCTTACTCGATGGCAAAGGTTATCATATATATGAACCCTGCACTGCATGCGAAGGTCATTTGAAGGAACTGAAAGATTCAATTGGAAGAATTATATTTCAGGCTACCAAGATCATGCTTTTGCACTCTTCGGTGGAGTCAAAATAAACTATAAAGAGTCTATTTGGGGAAGGATAATGAGAAAATAGATGAATTACTCAGTTTTATTTTAGGTGTCGAAGCCGACAATTGCCAATCAATAGCCCAAAGAGATCGTACTGGACCAATTGTCATGCTCGAGTTACACTTGTCGTGATATTAATTTCACTTGCTGCATTGTAATAATATCAAAGTAAAATATGTATAAAAGTTATTTAAACTAACTAAATGCATAAAACTAGTACTGTATAACTAATAATTTGGAGGTCAAAAACTTTAAAAATGAACATAAAAATATAAAATGGTATAAAAAAGAGATGTATAATATAAAATATCTCATAAAAGAATCTAACAAATAATGGATGTTATGTTTTACCAATTTAATTTTATTAGTCTTTTACTATAATTTTTTTTAAGAAAAAATTTAATCATTTTTCCTATCTCCCATTTTATACCCATTTTCTTTTTATTTTTTTTTTAAATTATATATATAGAGAGAGAGAAAATTCACAATCTATTTAATAAAGAATGCATGTAATTCATATTTTATTAAAGTACTTTTCTAAGATTTTCATTACCTATTGAGTTTAATAGTTTTGTTTTTAGTAACAATAGTACGTAACTATGAAGAAAAAAGTCATAAAAGGACAAGCAACTTATAATGCAAGAGTGTAGAGTAGTTTTAAAATAAAATAAATCCAACAGATTTATCTTTAACTTTATTTTATTATGCAATATCTTCTTTTGAAAATTTTTCCTTTTAAAATAATATATTCAGTTAGTCTTAAAATTATAATTTGTTAATTTAAATCATACAAAATGAAAATGTTAAGTATAGTTAAGTAGAAAAAAACCTATCTCAATTGAAGAAATCCTCATCAATCATCTTAAAGCACCTTTATGCTCGGTTAACAACTAGATTCACAAGTTATAAATCAATATAAGCATGGATTTAACTTCACAATGTCAAATACAAAAATTGTAATAAAGAGTTTGCTTTTATTCTGTTTTATGATAGTAGAGCTGCTTGAGAGTGCTCCCTGGTAGTCGCTTGGTTTTGCAAAACCAATTCTGGGAGATTCAATTGGGTCGGTGGCTTGTAAGGCAGTCTTGTAAGATAGTGTGGCCTTTGCAAGAGTGTAGTTACTCATGTGCTTTTCCACATGATGGAGAAGTTGCTCCACTCGATCTAGCTTCTTCTTTAGTTCTTCTGTCAGCTTCACTGTTTCCTCTGCAAGTAGCTTTGGCTGCTTTGAAATTACGACCACCAGTTCCCAAACTTCCTACTTTGTTAATGGTCAGTTTTCAATTAAGATGGTGGTTAGACTTTGTAGGGCGGCCTTAAGCTCTAGGACTTCTTTTTCTAAACTTTGGTTTTTTTCAAGAATTAGTTTAAAATTCTTGAGGTTCACTCATGCTGATAAAGAGGTTCGGTCATATATGACGGCTAGGTTATGCGCTATCTGATTTGAACTTAATTATGCCTTTAAAAGAGGTAAATCAAATAATTTCTCCAATTCTTAAAATTGATATTTTCTCCTAAAAGTAGAGGTGGGAAAATTATCAATTTAAACTGAATTAACCGATCAAATCAACCAAAATTGAGATTTCAATTTGGTTAATTTAGAAATTTAATTAAAAATTTAAAAAAATATTGGTAGACTGCTCAATTTGATTGTTTGGAAATTAGTCGACTAGTTAGTCAACTGATGAGAAATTTCGATTAATTTAATTCCTAACCAAATTAATTAAAGTTTTATATTTTCATATAAAAAATTCGATTAGCTCAATTTGTAAAAAAATTAATTTAATCAATTTTGATATAATTGGTTTGGTCGATTGGATTATCAATTAATTGCTCAATCCTACCTAGAGTGAAAATTTAGGATGAGAAATGCTTCTTTAATTGGGACAACAACTTCTAACAAGGGTAGCAATTACTCCCACTAAAAAGAAAAAAGCGATGACTAGGCAAAATCGTGAGAAAGGGAGGGAGAGGTGCTGTCGCAACAAAAATACTTTGAATAAACACTAGCCTTAAACTCTTTAAATATACAAAGCCCTTGAAAATTCTAAACTATATGAACTAAGAATATAATTAAATCAAATTCAAATCTTCTAATTTGGCAATCCTAAATTATGTGAACTAAAGATATAATTTAACCAAATCTAAATTATTTAATTTGATTCAATCCTAACTTATCTAAAGCAATCAAAATCAATTAATTTGGTTTAATTCTAATTTATCCAATTTAATTTGAATTTGAATTTGAATTTGAATCTGATTTGATTACAAATAAGATTTATTTACTTCATAATATTTAATTTTTTTAAAAGAAAATACAACAAAAATACCATTCAAACACAAAAAATATCTATTGGTAATAGATAAATCCCTACTAGATGGGTATTCAGGGATATTAATAAACTGATAAGAAATTTCTCATGGATTGGCAAGGTATGAATGAACTTTAACATCTAATGCCTAGTTGCTTGGAAGTAGATCACCATGCTAAATCTATAGGATGAAATAGATAGTTTTATACTCTCTTGTTCCACTTCTTGTTTCTTTGAAAGAAATATTTAGAAATCTCAAGTCTAGGGTTTTAATCTTGTGAAAATTCCATCACCCAACGATGCAAACAATTCACCCTCTCAGGGGCTCAAACTCGAAAAATTCAGAGGAATAGTCCCCGGAAGGGATCAAACCCTAGCTCCTTAGCTATCACTCCACTACTCTACCCTCACATCGCTCTACCCTCGCACCATAGAGTGATTTAATAGATTTATTTGAGAGGAAATGCACTCAACATGTTTGAGGCCATGACATAGGAGTGGACTCTTGAAGCAAGTTACTTATCAAGTTAGCATTGTTTTTACTTGCACACACATTTTCTTTTGACTATCAATTGCCACACACATATTTGCGACTAATATTTGAATTTAGTTATCTTTTGTAACTTTTAGTCTTATATTCATCCACCATTTGGCTAGTAATTCAATCTTAAATTTGCAGGCTGTAAGGTTTAAACTGAAATTCAAGCAGATATGACACAGAAGGCTGCCACTATTTTACCTAGTAATAATTTTTTAGTTATTGATGCCTAGTGATGGAGCTGGTCGATCCTAAAATACTATGAACATTGCACTGGTCCAAGGTGCTTCTCAAAATCCAAGGTGGTGATTCTGGAGACTACTGTGGTTCTCAAAGAGTCTGATTGATACCTGTGCCTAGGTTCTCAAAGAGTCTGATTTTACCTGTGCCTAGCTAACTCCTAAAATACTATAACTGCTTTATCTTTTTTTTTTCAAAAGAAAAGTGGACATTGTTGAAGTTCTACTAATTCCTTTGGTTTTGAAGTTGGTCGGTACCCTTTGTTTATTGTAGAATGAATACTTCAATGTATATGTTCTAGTGGTTTAACAAGCTCTTAGCAACATCAAGAAAAATGATCTCAAACACTGACTATTCAGTTATCTTTCAATAAAATGTTATAAAAAAAAAAACTAGCTCGCAAGTGGCCATACAATAGAGTAGGGGCACTTTCTACCAAATCTCACTGAACTTGCACAAAAGCCAGAGAGCATCAACCAAAATCAATATGTATCCGTTTGTTCTTTATATGAAAGGAGTCGCCTAGTATGGTCGAACCAAAAGTTGAGTCACAAAAATACCATAAACATGTGGAGGTTTATTTCAATATCAATCTCAAATTGGTAGCTTTGATGTGATAAGGAACTAACCTGTCTGGTGGATCAAAAGACACTAGTGCTATCGCTAGATGTTCCCATAAGAACGCACTATAGTTGACCATAAAAGTTCTGATTCACAAAAACTATCAAACACAATAAACAACTCTATGAAGTCATGAACCATTATTACTCAAGGATCACAATATTTTCATGTCCATGTCACTGAGTAGCATATGAATGAGCAGTCTTTTAACTGCGTAGAGATGCTTGAGGAACAGTAGGCAAGCCAAATTCATTCTCAGCCTGCATCAGCAAAAACAAAGACTCAGAAGAAGCCACAGATTCTATGATGAACAAATATATCAATAGAGCTCACATAAAAGGATGGAACAATCATAACTCGAGACAGGTAAAGGAAAAGCACAAGAAGGTAGCAATTAGCAGACATGGGAAACAATTTGGTGAAGTTTGGTTGAATGTATCACAAAGATTTTGAAAAGCTAAAAGAACTGAGTGCTACATGATTTCATCAATTATATAATTCACAGTTCACAATTGCTGAAAGGATATTTCAAATTGCACAATTCATTTATTATATTGTATGATAAAGATTGCAAATATAGTATAATCACAGAAAGTTGGATGCACGCAGAGAAACTTCCATCAAAATTTCCCAGTAAATAGAATTGGTATTAAGCATATACAAGTCATGGATATACCTGAGGCCTTACTCTGTTGGGCACTGCTGCTGCATTGCCCATTGGAGCTGCAGGTAAGTTAAGTTCTGCATCCAGATCAGATTCCTTATCCGGTTGAAGATAGGATGGAACTGCATCAGATTCTGTTTCTGTCCCCATATCAGCTTCCAAAGCATCTAGCTCTGCGTATATTATTAGAACTAATAAATCAAAGACAGACATATATAAAAATAATTCTAGATTCTCAATTCAATTTAACAAGTCCTAAAATGACAACCATGTAACTTGTAAAGTGTGTAAGAATATCATACCGCCCATTAGCTCTTCCTCATCAATGTCATCAGGGACATTGTAACTTCTTCCCAGAGATTCTTGGATCTCTGTACTAATATCCATCATATCTATCATTTCATCTTGCATATTCTGCATTTAGAAATAAGTTCAGACACAGAACAAAAGCACCGCATTTTCAAGTACCTAGACCAAACTGAGATGAATGATAAAGCGTACACAAATCTTTTAGCTTATATTATATGTAAAAACAAACATACATCTATGGCCGAAATATTCACAGTTTTCATCACCCCTTTCAACTCCTTGTTTGCTGATTTTAGTGCTGCCATCTGGTAGAGTTGTCAATATTTTGCATCAGCAAAAGCAAACAAGTTAGAGCAATAAAATTTTGATTGAAGCTTCAAAACATACAGTCTGTTGAGCATCTTTAAGTCCCTCCGTAGCAAAAGCAACTTGATCAAGGTTGTATGTCTGGTTATACATCATGTCACGCTGCCCCTCATACCTAGTCAAAAGGAAGTGGAAATTGTCCATTGCCCAGTAGATAGTGCATTTATGCATGCAATAAAACAAAATCATTAAAGTGATGCAAGGGAATATCAGCTAGTAGCATATTTATTCATCTGATAAAGATAAATTCAATATCAAACTCAATGCAAGAGAAATATCAGCTAGTAGCATCTTTATTCAACTAATAAAGACTAATAAAGATATATTCAAAATCAAACTCAAAATGCAAGGGAGATATCAGCTAGTAGCATTCTTACTCAACTAAAAAAGATGAGTTGAAATTCAAACAATTCATAATGCAAGGGAAATATCAGCTAGAAGCATCTTTATCTGACAAAATAGAATAAGTTCAAAGTGAACCATTCTGATTGAGTAAACAAGCTGTTTTCCATTAACAAACTTAAAGGCTTGTTAAGCTCATCAAACTAGAAATCCATGTTCATCCGTTTCTGGAGCTGGTACACTCATATCCACAGCCCCATCCAGTATCGTTATGAAAGCAATTAGTTTGCGCTGCAAGAAGGCTACACTACAAATTTATAATCATGAATCTTCACAACTCTCTGATTATGTTGGCTGCACATGGAGCAATAAAAATAGCAATATTGCAGTAAATATCAAACCAAAACTTTGTCACAAACACGGGGCATCATAGTGCAAGCTTATAATTGGAGAAAAGGGTGATGACATGCTACTAGCAAGAGCTTACTTATTAGGGTCAACCTATTTATAACTTCGACAGCTTTAAGGCTGCGAAATGTAACAAAACAAGGCTACATCAATAACAACAACAATAATCAAATCTTATACCACTAGGTGAAATCGGCTATATGAATCCTTCTATGTCACTGGGCTCTATCCCCTACTATATCATCATCTATACTTAAATAAATTTTATCTTGTTTTATTGTTGCTAACCAAGTCTTTTTTAGTTTTTCACTTTTACGTTAATGTGTGTATTTGTCATAATTTCACATCGCCTAACTAAAGTATTTATTAGTTGTCTAAGTACATATTTGTACCACCTTAAACACGTCTCTCAGAATTTTTTCTCAATAGATGCAACTATGACTTTCTCTCTAATGCTTTCATTTCTTATTCTGTCCATCCTCGTATGTCCATACATCCATCTTAAGATCCTCATCTCTGCAACTCTCATCTTCTGTCCATATGCTCGAGTCGTAACCTAACATTCAGCTCCATATAACATAACAGGTCTAACCGTCATTTTGTAAAATTTCCCTTTAAATTTTAGAGGTATTTTATGATCACATAAAACACTCGACGCTCTCCTCTATTTCAACTATCCTACTTGTATTCTATATAAAATATCTCTCATT
>JBAMHZ010440925.1:0-10130 GCA_037177395.1 Alpinia galanga | reverse complement strand
CCCACCCACGGTGGCCGGCTCCCGGCCTTCACTGCTCCGGCCATCGCACCCCCTCCTCTCTCTCTCTCTCTCTCTCTCTCTCCCCTCTGTGTTGCAGTGGCCTGTGCCTGCGCACGGCTTTTGGACAAGCCGAAGAAATTTTTTTTGGCTCATTTATTTATTTGTCAGCGATATTTTATTTTATTTTATTTTATTTTATTCAGAAAGAAGTAGCTTTAAAAAAAAATCATCAAACACTCGTAAAAAATACATTTAAAAATAAAAAAAATTCTAATAATAACTTTTGACTGCATTAATTGGCTCCATTGAATAATACAGATTGAGATGTACTAACCACATTAATTAATCCACCTCCATTTGAGATTTTGATTAATTAAACACAAATGGCGGATTTGCAAATACAAAACAAAATCCAAATACGAAACGGCAACGTTCTGACAGTTAAAAATAAAATATAATTCCATTAAACAGGTGCAACTGGCAACAACACGCCTGACTTTATGTAGAGCTTCCCTTCTCTATATGAACGACCCCCGATTTCTTCAGGAAAAAGAAAAAAAAACAAGGTTTTCTGAGAACAATCGAACAGAGCCTTAGAAGAACCAGGCAGTTTGATCACTTGCAGCATACCCATCCATCCATGTCTGATGTACGTGAACAAAAGATGGCCCTTGGGAAGTCTCAGCCTCATTCTGGAGAAGCTACATCAGTCACTTTGTTTTCAACACAAAATGTGATACTGAATCAGTCTGTATTTACCTTTAGATTGAGCAGAATCGTCGTCAAGCAACACTGTCGCCCTTCGTCTGCAGAATCGACAAGGAGATTTAATAGAAAATTTGGAGATTGTTTTAGTAACCAAAAGGAAAAAAAAAAAAAGCTTTTAGACAGCCACCAAGGTAAACAGATAACACCTGATAACTCTAGGAGCAATGGTTAATCATGGTGCTCACAAATGTAAATGCCATCATGCAAAACTTAGATCACTAAACCTTACCCGATAGCTCCCATTTATTGAATTTCACTAGCCAGGCATATGAGCTGATCTGAGAAAAGGAAACTCTATCTAACCACACTCTGAAACTCTTCCCTCTCGTATCACCATAACAAGGTATAACTGCATCTATTCGCTCTCTAAGTGAGCACTGGACACCAGAAGGAAGAACAATGATTCCATTTGGATGCTGTAAAATGAAATATGTCAAGAAAGTTAAGAGTTGCTGATCGATAATAGCGAAAAACTATAATTGTAAGTGAGTGCATGCTTTCTTCGAGTTCAATAAGGTTTAAGAGCCATTCAGAAATGTTTCAATTTCCATATCACGCTTACACTGATACTCCTCATATCCTGTATAGTCAAATCAGAGTTTTCAACTTCAGCTCGGCGCCATCGTTCATAAATCAAGTAGAAATTGACAACCACTTGTGAAGGGTGGAAGCTCTTGATCTTCCAACGAGACAAGTCCATGACATCCCTTGGAGATGTCTTAGGACCCAGCCCAAAATGCCCTATAGCCTGGATAATACCAGAAGCACACCTTTCACTTGCGCAGATGATCTTCGGGTAATCTTTAGAGTTACGTGCATACCACTGCAGTAGTTCATCATGGGCATTGCTGACCTGAAATTATACAGGTGAAACAATAAAATTCCCAGGAAACTATTTGCTTATTAGTGTCAAAAAGAGAACAAAGGGAAGAATTATATTAGCAAGACCTATTAAGCAACATACCACCACACCATGTACTTGTGGAACGGTGAATAAGTCGGTATCATTTCCAGAGTCACCACAAACAAGAGTATTGATCGGTAGCTTTCCATTTTTCTTCAACTTGTCATGCAAATATTCAAGAGCTTTCCCTTTCCCAGCACCCAAGGGTAATACGTCAATGCATGTGCCACCACTATAGATAATTTTAGTTTCTAGCTGAGCAAGCACAGGAAGCAAGTATATTAACTAACTACTAGGTTTCAAAAATGATTTACCTAAATTACTAGGAAAGAGCATATTGCAAACCATCATCCAGACACAAACACTCTTACCCCACGATTTGCCAACCTTTCAGAAAGGCACTTCACCACTTCCTCCGCATGACCCTTTCGAACAAAGTAGCTCACTTTGTGTGGTCTCTGATCTACTAATGGCTGCATCAACACGCAAATTAAATGTCTGATTATAACTTAACAATGGTTATTTGGTCTAAGAAAATGAAATTAGCATCTTGGAATACCTGATAGGTAAGTTGAGGAAATTTAGTTGTTTCCTCCATGACAATATCCCGGTCCCATTTATGGTTCAAGTAATGCTCCCAAGCATCATCAGGCACCATGGATTCACCATAAAATATCTCTGTGCCCACAGATAAAATAGTTACATCTGGAGTTAACAACGGTTTCTTGTTTTTGAGCTTCTTGTATGTAGCAGGTGATCTCCCAGTTGAGAAAATCAACAAAGAATTGTGACGATATTCTGATTCCCATAGTGCATTGAACCTAAGCAGTGAAAGATCCTCTGGATCATCATGATCAACCTATGAAGAAAAGTGTTGCGTTCTTCGCATAAAAACCATAACTATGATTGTAGAATTTACTACATTGAACAAACTGAAGCTACCTCACCATTGTACAATCTAGATCAGAGACAATCATAAAACGAGCTTGGCTATCGAGGCGATCCATTGTACCTGCTATTAAAAGGTATGATGACCCAAATGGAATTGTATAATCCAGCGCAAGTCTACTGCTGTACAAGCCACTCTAATAGAGAACTAACAGTGTGAATTTTTCTTGCTCGTTCTACTGCTACAATTGCAATGGAAATATCTTCTAGCCGTTTTCTCATATACAAAATATATAAATTAGAAAATAGGGAATACAAATGAACAGTTGATGCAGAGACACGAAGCTTAGAGATAACTAAGCTGCACAAAGACCCAAAAACAACATTTCGAATTGGAAAAATCCAGTGGATACTAAAATACAAATACCCTTTTTACAGAAAATGGTCATTCAAGTACAGTAAATTTTGATTGTTCATCATTTATTGAAGTTACGTAATTTCCACAAAAAATGAATATTTATATATGTGCGTATAAATTGACAAAGGGATCAGCAGCAAGCAGAGTTTTTAACAGGGCAGTTACAGTGTCAAATTCACAAGCACCTAGACTGCAAAATAAAACAGGAGCCACATGTTACTATGTTAGAATCTCCACAAATGCGCAAGTCAAAATTTGGGGGGAAAAAATCGTTGATTTTGAAACACAAATTAACAAAAGTAGGCTCTTTACTCGTCAGATCACAAAAGTAATGTGTGTGTGTGTGTGGAACGAAGCAAAAGGGAAAACGTCAACAGGACGAAACAGATCGAGAAGAAAAGGACCGATAGATCAAAAAGAGAGATGAAAAGACAATTACCAGAGAAAAGCTTGGATCTTTGGCGTCGATTGCAACTTCCCGTAGCAGGAGGATTGAGAACAAATCTTGAAGAAACTCCAAGAAGGCGATGAGATGCGGATGCCGTAGTGAAATAAGGGAAGTGGAAAGCGGAGGAGAAGAATCGACTCAGTCCAATTCCGTTGGTGATTCTTCGTCGACACAGAGAAAACGGAGCGACGCAAGGAATAAAAGAGAAGAAAGTATTTATAGTAGGCATATTCTCAATTTTCCAAAAGGGAGTGGCAATTTGTAACGAGCGAACAAAAACAAAAAACAACAGAATCTCTCAACATGCACCATTTCAATTATATTGTATGCTTCACCTGCGGATCAAATTAACCACTAACTCTAGATTACATTGTGATGTTTCAGTGTAAATGAATTATCTTTGGGCTGCGTGGAAATTTCCAATTTAGACGCCTGAATTTTATCGCTTTTATCGAAATAGTAGTTTTCAAATTTATAACATACACCTTGCAATTTTTATCGCTCTATCCAATAGCTCCGTCAAGTCCTTGAGTGGAATAATGGTGCAGTAAGTATCCTTAGTTACTTGAAGTAAATCAAGGTATTAAGGATTAGGAGTGAAAAGAATATTTTGTTAATTTTAAAACTTCAAGGGTATTTGAAGAAAAAAAATTCACTGGCCAAACTGTAAACTTTTCTAGCAATAATTACCTTATTTTCTAAATAATTATATAGTCAAATTTAAATAGCTAAAATTAAAATAATGAATTACCATGTAAATCTGGCCCGCAAGACGTATATTTGCCTTCAAATAACTCATGATATTAGATTATCAATTATCTTAGTTATTGATGAAAAATATTTAAAATTAATCAAATTGAACATCTAAATTATCAAAAATAAATAAGTTCTAAAACTATTGTAAGCTAGTTGTTTAGGCTGATCATAAGATTCAATTCCACTAGAGCTTTGAGGATCTTACCGCATTTAGATTCATCAAGAGATTAAACTCCATCTACATAGGGATAGTGCTTTGTATTGCCCTTGATCTATCTTTTCTTCTCGAAATTGTATGAATAAATTTTGGGTATTAAATTTGCAAGTTATAATTTCTTATTTTGTTTGTGACGTGTCGCTTACATCCGAGCTACACGAAATCAAAGTAACAGGAGAGGATGTTCCTACATCTATTAATATTGCTTGAACTTTCTATTCATACAGACTACTTACCTAGAGGGCATTTGTCAATGAAATCGAACGGTATCAAAATGAATGCATATCTAGGAACTCGACAAATGGATGTGTATAAAGGCATTTGTCGTGCAGTATTACAGAAAGAATTAATTATCTATTCAACTTAATACAGCTTACAAAAAGAAAGGCTATGAACAAAAGCAGCTGCCTTCCCTATCTTCCCACCGTCAGGTTAACCCTCCGATACTGTTTGATCTACAACTCAGTTTGTACAGAAGGAATTTAACCTAGAGCGTTATACTGCACAGTAAATATGTGAAGTTATGATTGGACCGTGTAATCGCTGACGTTATTTACCTGATGATCGTCCAAGACCAATAAAGATATGACTGCACTAACCGTGTAATCCATGTCGTTATCAATGTGTGATCGCCAGGGTCTGGAATTGTGGCAATTCAACTGGCAGTAGGAATAAGGCCAGCTGTTAGTGGAAGGTTCTTTCCAAAATACATTTTGCTTCGTAAAACTTACATGGAGATCACCAGGTGCTTGGTCTCCAGGTCCTGTGCAGCACGGATCTTCTCAGCTGGCGCGCAGAGGACCAGGAAAGCCATCATCATCTTGCTACTGGCCATTCTCCTAATCATGTATCGCATATTTATCCACCCAAGTGATCAGACAAGCCGTGACCAAAAGTGTCTTGCTTGTGAGACCAAAGCTCCCTGGCCTGCCAGACAGTCCAAAGTATTAAGCTCGATGACAGAAGAAAGACATGCCCGCAGATGTGAACTTGTATCTCTCATTTTGAAGATCCAGAAGTGTTTTGCCTTTTGGCCATGCTATACTGTGAAGCATTTTTAGACTTTTCGATTGAATGGCCAATATCATCCAATGAAGCATCGTTCATCTTTAAATTTTTATAGTTTCCATTTCTAGATGGGAAATGGTTGGGCTTATCTTCATCTTCAGACTGTGTTCCAGACTTGGGTTCTGGGAGCACATCCAAGTGCCTTTGTCTATGACCACTTCGTGAACTCCTTGTGCTATTCAATGTCGGCTTTGCAGGAGCCGTAGCAGATCCTTTGAGCAGCAAGAATTCCTTTGGGATGCTTTCCATGTCAATGAAACATTTTCTTGTTTTAGCATCATCAATCAACGCAGCCCAATCTTCAGACTGCATGAGCGCATTAGCATTGCCAACCACCTGCAATCAAAAAGAAAATATTCAACAAAGATATTTTAGGAGCTTAAGAAAAACTAGGTACATCGAGTAAAATGGTATCATAAGTTAAGAAAATTGCTTACCCATAAGGCCCTCCTAGCCCGAGTAAGGGCAACGTTCATTCGGCGGATATCAGCAACAAATCCCACTCCGTGATTTGAGGCACGCACACACGACATGATAATTACATCACGCTCCTGACCCTGGAATGCATCAACCGTGTTGATGTATATGTCCTTGCCTTCTTCAGACTTGAGCACATCCTCAAATTCTCGTTGAAGACATTTCAGCTGTAATTTATATGGCGTAATTATGCCAACAGTTACCTTTTTCCCACCATTTGATTTGACAAACTTCTGTAGATGTTCATACAGCCTCAAAGAAAATTGGGCTTCATAAACATTCTGGTAGGAGACGGATCCTCCCCTATGTGACTCCCTTCCATGTGTAATATCATAGAATGCATAGGCATGTAACAGAGGATCTCTATAGTAAACCTCCTCCTCTAAGTTGACAACACTTTCACTGTCAGTCAGACGCCCTTGATAGAAATAGCGTGATGGGAAATCACGAATTTGAGGGTGCATTCTATACTGAACAGATAACAACAGTGTCGGGCATCCCGCTTGTTGAAATCTCTCAAAAAGACTTCTGCTATAAAGCAAAGTTCCAGCTGCTTTACTGATAACAGTTGCAGGAAGTTGCTGTGGATCACCTACCAAAACGCATCTTGCAGCACCAAGTGACAGTGGTGGGAGAACTGCAACTTCACTTGCCTGAGCAGCCTCATCAATAACCACCATATCAAATCCATGGGTGAGACGAGAGAATATTTTCCGGCCACTGCTTGAAACAGTTGTAAAAACAATCTCAGCTTCATTAGCAAAACTTGCTTCAAGGTTGGCTCGAGCATCTTCCATATTAAAGGTAGATACAGAACGAAACTTGCTCTCCAGTATAAGGAATCGTGACATCTCAACAAGAATTTTATCCCTGTTCTCTACGGCTGCAGCAAGATACTGGAGTAACATGTCACGGTTTTGATCCCTGGCAGCCAGAACATCAGGATCAACACCTACAGATCCTTGCGACCTACCAGCAGCAGCTGCAACACTGAGATCTCTCTGCAGACGAGCTATTTGCTGTGCCAGGTCAGCTTCACGACATTTCAAGTCATGTAACCATTTAATTACTTCATCACGGCTCTTCTGCAGAAGTTGTTCAGTTCTTCGCTCAACAGACACTGCCTGGGCAGCTCGGGTCTGTGAATCTACTCCAACACGAGCTACATCAGGTCGATAAACCTTCATCTCTCCGTCAATGAAACCACGATCAAGAACCCTTGCTAACAGCTCATCTGTGGCAGCATTTGAAGGAGCACACACTAGCATTCTTGGTTTTGGACAAAGTTTTGGAAGAGTCCTTAAGAGACTTTGGTCCATATTCTGTAAGACTTCATCTATTGATCCACTACTGGCATTCACTAAATTAATCTCAGTTGTTTGCTTATAACTCTCAGGTGCAAGTTTCTTGAGCAGTGCAGTGTAGTAATGTTGATATTGGACAAGATGAATCACGTTAAGCATTCCCCAAACTGTATGTGTTTTTCCAGTTCCAGGTGGACCTTGAACAAGTGTGAAAGGCCAAGGATCTTGTCTCTTAGTTCCTCTGTTATTGGTACCAGCAGCAGTGTGCATAGCAGCCCATTGAATTGCAGCCAACTGTGGAAGATTGAACGTCCTATGTAGATGATCCACAAAATTTTGTGTAAAACAGTCAGGCATAGCAGGTGGCCGCTCATCATACTTTGGAAAATGCTCTGGACTAGGCTTCAATATTGCAGATTGCATCTGTTTAACTTGGTTACATTAGCATCAGATCCAGAAAAATCATAAATCTTCAATTTAAGGTAGTATATGTCACCTGGATGTTAAGATGGCGAAAAGCATGCAGAGCTATGTATTCACGCTGAGTAGTGGCAAGGGAACCAAGGGTAGTTAGGTACCAAGTAGTCTTGTGTTCAAGCTTTCTCAGGATATGATCATCAAACTTGCTGCAACATAAAGAGACTGCAGTTGGCATATATACAACCAATCCAAGGAAGAATTTCCAAAATAAGAATAATATATCTAGATATGTAATTGTGTGCATCAATTTCAAATTAAAACAATATATATAGATAGCCAGTGCTTAATGATATTGAAAATATATTTTGAAATATCTAAAGATGGATATTACCTACTAGAATCATACAAGTCGCCAACATAGAAATGAAAAATGGCTCCAGGCTGATCACGCGTGTCCATAGGAATATGTCGCCTTACCGTACCAACAACACGTCCATTGGCCTCATGTTCAGCATCATCATCATTTGTGCTATAATTATTTCTACCTGATCTGCCTGCTTTCCGAGACCACAAGAAATTATGTAAGAATTATTATAAACTATCTTACCCAACCTAATGAGTGTTTCCATTTCAAAATTCAAAAATTAAGTAGAACACTCATCCATATGTACCAATCTACTACTAAAAAGGAACATGATAATAAAAACACTAAATCAAACCTGCACCAGGGCTTGGATATGCCAAAACAGCAACATCGCCTTCCTTAAAATTCCACTTGCATTCATGAACCGGAAGAACAATAACATCGTACCACCCTGAATTGAACATAAAAGGAAGCATTACTAGAAAATTTGCACGAAAGAACAGTAACCTTATCCTGCTGAATAATCACAAAGCACATGACTCAATCCAAGAATAAGGCAAAAATCTCAACTCTTTTATTTTATCAAGCAATTGTCCCTGAAGATGTCCATATGATCTTAATCTCAGCTCTTATACATACAGTTTATCTATTGGGCACACTAAATTAATTGGAAGTAATATTTTTGTTGTCTTCTAGAAAATATAAATCCCACAACAGGCCGCTTTCTCATCTCTATCTGCGATGCTATTTTTTTAATACTCATACCTCTTAACTTGCCAGCACTCTAAACAAGGAAGAAATGTAATTAACAAACTTATGTCTCATCCAATAACAGCAAGAACAGAACGGAAGACAAAGCTAATGAATATTTGAGTTATTACTTGTACCGTCAACATTCTCTGGAAGAAAAACTTATCGGCCAGACACTGTAGCAGCAAGTATTGTTCCTTGGCAGAACATATACTTCAAGGTTACAGGCTAGCTTAACCTGCATAAAACAGGCACACTATCTTCCAGGCAAGTTCTGTACCCAGAGAAAATCGATCCAATTCTGTTATCCAGGTAACAGATCCAACGTGATCAACTTGGGTCTATAGCAAGAATCACCATAAAATTCTTGTAAGCATCCGTGAGAAAGTGAAGTAATCACACATTAAGCAATAAGGAGGGAGAGCAGATGAGCAGTCAAACACTACCTTCAATCAGAATACGACAGAAATCTATGTGACATTGGATTTTTGCAAAACCAGAAAGTTCTACTTAATTATCATGTTATATATGGCATAAAGGGCATCAACTTTCTACTTCAATCTTTAATTCAGCAAAGACCTTCAAGGTCAAATGAAAATATAGTTTAGCTAGAATCACCACATCATCATGCACTGCTTTCCTCAGTTAAGGTCAAATTTCAGAGACCAGAAAAACAACTAGCAGTATGATACTAGATCAACAAGTATACATCTTGAACTCCCAGGAATACTAAATTTATTTCGCATGCTATGTTATCACCAACCTAGTCCAGTCTAATAAAGATTCACTTATGGATCGCCTTTGTGACAAGTCATATTAATGTCAAGATTAAAAGGTATTTTACAAGGTATCACTGCCAGGAATTGGAAATGCAAAAGCTCATAATCACTTAGAATTACCAATCCTAAAATTAATCCTGACTAGTTTATCTGCATATTGCTTGAACCATCATTAATGTATAGAGAAACTTAACAACATGGCCATATCTAGAATAAATTGCAATGTGCATATCAAATTATAAAGATCATTCCTTGCTTCTTGGCGGATAGTCAGCATCTCTCCTAAAGGTAAAGGTACCATCAAAGTACACAATCTGAGCATAAGAACTCCCTTAATGTTGTCCAAAACTACTCTACATATAAATGAATGTGACCTGACCTCCACTTTTCGACTCGGTATCAGTCGACTTTTTAAGAAAATACCCTTTTCTTGAAAACAAGCTTAGGTCTCACCGACTTAATAAGTCATTCTGTGGTCAACATCGAACCACGACCATGAATAGCGACTAGCACACTACATGTTATTTCCCATCACAAACCACTAAATGCATAGCTATCCAAATGATATA
>JBAMHZ010440904.1:0-10131 GCA_037177395.1 Alpinia galanga | reverse complement strand
CTCACAGCAGCCGCGAGACTGCCCTGCGGCCCCTGGGGCAGCTGCGAGACGCTGCTGCAGCCCCGCGGAGACTGCGTATGCATCCGAGAGGTGTCTCGGCCACCATCCCATGCTGGGCGGAACGAAAAATTTCACCCGTATCGCCCGACACGGGTTGGTATTTAATACTATGATCATGAGAAACAAATATCCATCGTAACCTCAAAGTATTGCCGAAGGGTACGAATCTATTTCATGGAAATTGTATCAAACATAAGCCTCAGTATCTCTTTCAACTCAACCTCCTAGCTCGGCACTCAACCTTCTTACTCAGCATTTGACCTTCCTACTCCGTACTCGGCTTTCCAGTTCGATAGCTTGGCCTTCCGGCTTAGCAATTCAGCCCTTCCTGTTCGGTACTTGGCCTTCCTGCTCGGCATTCAATCTTCCTGTTCATCACTCGTCTTCTAGCTCGATGGCTCAGCCTTCCAGCTTGGCACTCAATAGCTTGGCCAACTTAACAGCTCTTTTTAGCTCTGCCACTCAGTCAACTCTTTCTAGCTTACTCTTTCCAGTTCTGCTACTTAGCCAGCTCTTTCCAACTCTGTCACAGCCATTTTTTTTCAATCTGCTCTTTTATCTCTGTCACTTAGCCAACTCTTTCTAACTTGGCTACTCAGTCAATTCTTTCCGATCATCTTTTTTTTAGCTCTGCCACTTAGCTAGCTCTTTTCAACCCTATCACTCGGCTAGTTCTTTTCAACTAGCTCTTTCAATTCGAACACTCATCCAAGAAGGAAATCATCTTGACAGATAAATCGAAATTTATTTTATGTATTTGAATTCAGATTTTTCTCAGTATCTCCGGCACAAACAATCTTCGAAAGAAGATTTCGGATAACAAAAACAACCTTTTTTCCCAAAAAGAAAAAAAAAAAAAGAAGGAATCCCACTAGCAAAATGCTCCAACTAGTTTAAAATTCTGGCAAACAATCAAAGCTTCTTCATCAAGATTTCGAGTTTTCCTCTTTTGAGTTTGATTAATACACGCATTCTAACATCAGTAGTTTTTTGAAATCCAAGGTGAAGATGATGATGAAGTAGAAGGTGATGAGGAAGATCCTGACATCGACATATGCAACGATTCAAAAAATGTGTTGAAGAAGGTGATGAGAAAGGTTCTAACATCGATGGATGCACCGGTTCATACAAATGGACTGAAAAATTAGGGACTCACCCGATGAACGTCCTCGAACCCCTCCTCGTACTGCCCCCCTAGCTCATCCACCACCACGAGGAGGTCGCCTTTCCGCCTACTCCCCTTCTGCTGCTGCTGCGATTTCTTCGACAGAGCCGGCAAGCGGCGGCGGCGCCACGGCCGCCGGGCGTGGAGAAAGGAACTGCCGAGCTGGATCGGGGGCCTCCGGCAGGGCGGGGCGGGGCGGAGGGTCACCTCTAGGCCAGCGAAGGCCACGGATCCAGCAGCCATCGCTCCTCCGAAATCGGAATCTCCGGTCAAAGTCGATAGGACAAGAGGAGATTCTTCTTGCTCTGGATCTTTAAAAATCAATTTTTTTTTTTTTTGTATATTATTCCTTCTCATACTTTCTTTATTTGGATTGTAGTAACAATAAGGAGGACGATAAGAGGCTCCCGCTTCCACCTCTGCCAAACAAATTTTTAAGGACCTTATTTATTTTTTAATGCCTAAAATGAAATATCTGTATTTTTCTTGGAAAATAATTTAGTTAAAAAAATATTTTTAAAGATTTTTCAATAATTTCAATTTGAAAAAAAAAAGAAATTTATTCGTCACGGGAAGCAGATTCTCCACCAAACTGCCAAAAACGAAGAGCGCCGGCCAAAAGCAGGCTTTTGTCGTCTAACTTACTGCCGCTGCTGCTCCTCCTCCTCCTCGTTATGGTCGCCAGTGGCAGCAGCGCTCAGCCCGGGAGTGCGGTGGCCTGTTGCCCCTCTCCCACTGCCTGCTTTCTGCAATGTCTGACGCCGCGCCCTGCTTTTTGGCTCGTCTTCTTGGCTTCTTGTCCCATTTTGCTCCCGGAGTTTAGGGCTTTGATCGATATTCGAAGTGGAGGGTGGAGTCAGTAGGGAAAGGTGTCTTTTTTTTTTTAAACAACAACTTTGTGCTTTCTGGTTTTCCATGCGAAAGACTTGATTTTGCTTTAGTTCTTTCGCTCAATGCGGCAAGTGAATCTCCTTGCCAGCGGTCTCTTTCGTGACGATGACGTGCACAACGAGTGTTGGCGATAAGTGCTCGCTGTCTCTTAGCTGGATTCGTTGAGCTCCCCCTTCGGTTTTGGTTTCTAGGGGTAGGGATGAGGGACTACCCTTCTTGCTTTGGCGAGAGTGGAGTTCAGGTCTTCGATTCATCCTCCGGCAGCGGCGCCGCCTCCAAGTCAGCCCAGAATGTGGTGGTTTGCCTGTACCGTGCTCAGCTCCGGGGCCACCGCCCTTGCGTTATCGGCGTTACGTGGAGCAAGAGCCTGATGGGCCAAGGATTAAGCGTCGGGATTGATGATTCTGACGGCCATTGCCTCTGCAAGGTGAACATCAAGCCATGGCTTTTCTCCAAGAGGAGAGGTTCTAAGAGCTTGGAAGTGGAGGGAAACAAGGTGGGCTTTTTCTGGGATTTTTCTTCTGCCAAGTTTGGAACATCACCAGAGCCACTGGGAAGTTACTATCTTGCAGTCATCTTCAACCTCAAGATGGTCCTCCTGCTCGGCGATCTGCCTAAGGAGGCCTTTCAGAAGACTTCCGCATGCCCTGCGAATTCTAAGGCAGTCTTTGTGTCCAAGAAGGAACATATATGGGGGAAGAAGGTGTACTGTATCAAGGCTCAGTTCTGCGACAATGGGCAGGCTCATGATGTTGTTATTGAGTGTGACACGGTTGGGATTAAGGATCCCTGCCTTGACATCCATGTCGATAAGAAGAGGGTGATGCGAGTCAAGCGACTTGTGTGGAAGTTCCGTGGAAATCAAACAATTTTGGTTGATGGCCTGCCCATTGAGGTGTTCTGGGATGTTCACAATTGGCTTTTTGGTGCTGCATCAAGCGGGCATGCGATCTTCATGTTTGAAACTTGCCTATCGGCGGAGAAGTTGTTGCCATGGTCTTCATCACCGGGCTTCAGGCACTCTCAACTTCATGGTGTGCACTTTTCGCTGATAGTATATGCTTGGAAGAATGAGTAGGTGAAGGCAAGGGGATTTTCTTCCTTTGCTCTTTCATTGAGTTCTAATACCATTTAACAAGTGCTCTATTCTAGCAATTTCACTAGGTCTTCCATCTCCTTCCATATCGCTTAATAACCCTTTGCTACTTTTCTCCAGTTTAAGTAGATGCCAAATTTCTGTTATATTTTTAGGTTGCTCAGCATGTTTCTTCTCTTTTTGCGAGATCATGCCATACTGGGAGCGGATTTTGTGATTGTAATTTCTTTACAATTAAAACCTGTTCTGTTGTATGGCTCTCTATACAACATTCATTTGAATGATACCTTTATCAATGTGTCTTTCTCCTAGTGTGTATGTTAAATAATGCTTGATCAGCACTTGTACATTTTGTTTGCTTTTTAAATTTGCAACTTTTTCTTTTATAATTCACTAAACATGAATCCATTCAATGTTTTATCTCAGCATATAGTCTGAACAATTTTGATGTACCCATTTGCCTGGCACATATGAAGTTCTTGCTAAAATCTATATTAGTTCCCAAGAAAGAGGTACAACTGGTTCTTTGATAGTTTTTTGAGTTTTTATCTCGTTTGCATTGAATATGTTATTATATTCAATTCTCTTGAATCTGATCTCCAAGTGTATTAAAGTAAATGTTTGCCCAGATCGTAGGTTACGCTTCATAAATAGTTGACAGATGAATATGTAACTATGTTTTGATTGGTATGTAGCAATTCTTTGTAATAGTGTATACACAAGAGTAGGATGCAATCATACGAATAAAGTGAATAGGTTTTTAGTACAGGATAATACTCCACCTCATAGTCTCGCATCTTCGAATGAGGGGATCTTAAATTATGTCCCACCTACATGCTTTTCCATTTTGGGTTGGAACGGTCTCCCTTTTAGGATCTAATATGGTTTCAAAACCAGCCCCTCACTTATAATGATGTCGGGCACAATGGGGATGTTAAAGAGAGTAGTAAGTGAGAAAGATGGATAATTCTCCACCTCTTAGCTTACTATTGCCTTCAAATTTCACTTCCTCGTTCACCATTAAAGTGACAATTTACCGACCTACTAGAAAAATAGATGACAATCCATCTACTTCAAATTTGAAGTGGACTATTAAATGCAGCATAATATATTACTTACTCTTCAAGATTAACTAAAGGGGAGGTTTGGTGCAACGGTAAAGTTACTGTCACGTGATTTAAAGGTCATACATTCGAGTCATTGAAACAACCTCTTACAAAGCAGGATAAGTCTTCGTACAATATATCCTTCTCTAGAACTTCACATTGCCACGAGTTTCGTGCACTGGATTGCCTTTTTACTCTTCAAGATTAACTACAACCATAATAGTTAAGACCTCAAATGCATTTGTCTATGATCTTGTACCAAGAGGGACTACTCAGGTGACTTCTTCCAACCCTAGATGCAATCTTGTTTGACTCACTTGCATGAATATAAATTATGCAGATGCTTCAACCGGTGATTTTTTATTTATTTATTGCACTTGTCATATGTTGTCAACTAATGATGTCTTCAAAGCTTCCAAGTTGCAAATTCCTTTACTTTGCAATTCAATACATTCATTAAGATATTAGACAGTGAACTCTTGGATTCCATGTTCTTATGTCAACTTCATACCCATAGAAGATATATCGATATACCACAATGCACTTTGTTGAGAGTTCAAACAAGGTGGTCCTTCACCATTATTTCGTAAGTAGGAAAAAAATAATTCTCTGATGATATCATGTACATCTTTTTTTTCTTCTTCTTGAAGAGAAATCACATTTACCTTCTGATATCGGAAGCTTCAGTTCTTGGCAAGCAATAACTTTTGAGGAGAGGTGGAGAGTGATAGGGCATCTGTGCGACATCTAACTCATCAATTATAATCCAAGGGAGTGCCGGTGTGAAGTAGCAGTGGGATGGATTTCATCCAGCCCTGAAGCAACTCTCTTCTTATCGCTCAGGTTTGGTCTGTATTGAACTCATTGCCAGTGGGGCATTAATACCGCTTCAGCCCTTCGGATGGGGTGGCTCCAGTCTGTCTTCTTCTCGCCTCTGAAGAAGTTATGGCTTCACCTGCATTCTCCGCGAAAAAAGAGTAGATGTTGCTTCAGCTCTTTCCTTGAGATTTTGAGTTTTGTTTGCAGTGGCAACTAGTTTCAAATTAGATGTTGCTTAAATATGCATTCACAAGCTGATGTCTGAAAAACTCTTCCTGGATGTTACTGTGACAGAGAGGCAAATATACATATTGTACGAGGATGTGAAGCCGCGCCTATACGACGATGTGCATGTCCTTTGGTCGATCCTGGTGGAGTCACACCCACCGCCATTGCGGCTGAGGCAAGGCGAGCGCTCACCAGGACAAACCGGAAGGGTACAAGAAGACATAAGATTTTGATCTGAAAGATGTAGAGTTTAAGGCCTCCCCTTTTTGTTGCGATAATAAATAGTGTTAATGGTGATGAGCCTTGTAGAATTATTATGTTCATAATCTTGTTTGCTTTTTTGTATTTTCTTTCTTTTTGGAATGGGAAAAAAAGGAGAGAAAAAAGGAACAAAATAAGACGTTGAGCATAAGATTGATTAGGTGGTTGAACAAGAAATTGCATTGAGTTAGAAGTTTCTTTTTAATTTGTTTGCATGATTTCTCCATTAATGATTGTGAATTATCTGAGCATTAGATTTTCATACGAACTGTTTGAATGTGTCATTGATTCTTTAATATCTGAAGTTTCATTTAGCTTAATTGCTAAAGATTATGATCCATCTTTCTCTGAATATTGGAAGCCCTGCATTGTTTTGTTGTTGTTGTTGTTGTTGTTGTTGTTAATGTTGTTTAAAAAAAAAAAAAATCCATCTTTCTTTTAAAAAAAAAATTTCTTCCTTTTTCAAAAGAAAGATCAAGCATCTTCTATTTAGAAAATTAGTATAATTATGTCAAACAATATAATGACAGATACTTTTTTTATTTTAAAATAAAACATAAATATACATGTTATATACTTTCTGTAAATTCATGTTTTTAGATATATTTAGTCACTGTTATTATAATTATTAAATGACATATAAGATTTTTGATGTAGGTATATTGTCATCGTTAAATACTGATTTTCAAAAATATAATGATTTAAAAATTTAAGGGTGAAGTGAAATGATTTTCAAAAGACAACTCTCATGCAAACAACCAAAAGAAAAAAAAAAACACTTGAATACAAAGTAAATATCTATCATAATTTGAGAGAATCAGTAGCAGATTCACGAGTTCTTTTGTCTAATACAAATTTCTTCAAAATGTGTTATTCGTAAAAAGAAAAATTCCTTGGATGTTCTACTTAAAGAAGCCTGCAAAAGCTAGCTTTTCTAAAGACAAATCATTAAGGGAACATGAAATTAAAACAACACATATTGCTTCAGGCCAAAGAGGAAAGGTTCAAACTCTCTAGGTTCTCGGTAGGGAGGGAGTTATTGTTTTGCAGCAAAAGGAAAAACAAGTCTTACCATCAAGCTTCCCATCCTCGGAGAATAGTTGCACGAGCAACTCGGTTGACTCCAAGAGTAAAAGCGCCCATGCGAAGATCACACTCGTGCTTTCGGCACATCTCCTTCATGTCTTTGAAGCTTCTGGTCATGTAGGTTTTCAGCTCCGCATTGACCTTGTCCTCATCCCACATGAATCCTTGGATGTTCTGATATCAAAAGAAAGCAAAATAAGGATTATTTATTTATTTATTAAGGAAATAGAAAATTGCAAGGATCATAATTCAGATTGATACTGCAATTGTATAGTTAGGTATTGAGAGTGCTAAGTTAGGAAAGGGACGACTCAGAAGGAAGGCAGAGTTCCGAGTCAAAGAAACTAACTTGGAAGAAAGGAAGAATGTCGAGTTAAGAAAGTTAGCTCAGAAGGAAGAAAGAGCACGTCGAGTCAAGGAAGTTAGCTCGGAAGGAAGGAAGGAAGAGCGTCGAGTTAACAAAGTTGGCTCGAAAGGAAAGAAGAGCGCCAAGTCAAAGAAATTGACTCGGAAGGAAGATAGGGCATCGAGTCAAGGAGGATATGAATCAGAGGAATAAATAGTAGAGAAAGAATAAGGAGTTAGTTAGCATGAGACCCCACAGAATATTCTTTTAATAGTTTGTTAGAGTTTGCTTCCATGCGTCTTGCTTTTAATAATGGTCAGGTGTCATCCTTGGGGCTCCACGGAAGATTCCTTGTATGAGTAATCCACTAACGGCCTAACAGCATGGTCACTTCGAACCGTGTGACTTTCCATGTGGACGGTCATTTTCCAATAGTAATCCTCTAACAACCTAACAGAGAGGGGAAAGAAAGTCATCGTGGTGAAGGCTAACCCTAGAAAACTACTATAAAAAGAAAAGGAAGACAACAAAAGGAGAGGGACTCATTACTTTAACATTTTTCTTCTACAATACTTGATCTGCTACTTGGTGACCCTGCTCACGCTTTTTCTTGGGAAGGTTCTGACTTAGGTATTGGAGAACTGTTAGCCGGGACACTAGCGGTCATCTGACCTGTGTTTATTTTGGCAGGAAATACTAAGGATTTACTGTTGCGGTCGGAAAGAATTCATCCTCGACTACAAGGTATCGAGGGAGAAAATCTGTACCGCATCACAGATAGTGTTTTGTTGTTATAATTTGCATTGATCTTTAGCTAAATTTGGTACCATGTTCATGAGATATCTAACTCACTCGAGTTGCAAGCATTAACCACTAACCTGAACCCACTCGAAGTAGCTCACAGTAACACCACCAGAATTTGCATATATGTCGGGAAGAATGACAACACCTTTCTTAGACAAGATCTGAGAAAATAGGGAGAAATTATCAGAAAAAACGAGCCTTAGTGTGACCACATCATACAGTTAAAATCAATGATAATTTATGAGACTCACCTCATCAGCCTCAGGATCAGTTGGATGATTTGCTGCCTCGATGATGAATTCGGCTCTTATGTCATTGGCATTTTCCCTTTCAAATGGCATTGGATCAATTTGTAAGGAAAAAAAATATATTGTATTTTGCTTCTTCAATTCAGTGATATGTCGTACTTTTTCAAGGGAAACTAGGAGTGGATCATAAAATTCTAACTCAAGTTTTGGAATAAAATTAATGGTTGAAATAACCTGTTTATAACGCCTCCAAGTGCTGCTGGAATAAGAACATCACAGTCTTCTGTTAGCAGGGAACTTGGATTAATTGATTCTCCACCGTCGAAGCCTCTGATTCCGTGATTCGCAGCAGAGTGTTTCAGTAGTTTTTCAATGTCAAGGCCTTTAGTGTTCTTGATTGCTCCCGACACATCACTGACAGCAACCACTTTACCGCCTGCTTCGCTGATGAGTTGAGCAGCCCAAGAACCAACATTGCCGAAACCCTGAATGTTTAAAAGGACATGATATTATGATATTGATGAAAAATCAACTAGTAAAGCAAATAACAAGCTCATTGTGTTCACTGGTTTATGACCATAATGATTTCTGTTTTTTCATCTCATCGAACTAAAGGCAATGATGCAATGTAACAAGACGTTGAAAAAAAAGCGATTAAAAGAAGTTTTTGAATGTAGTTGAATACCCTTCCATCTCAACTGATACATTATAATTTTGAGATTCTTGTTCTGAACCAAGTTACATTGCTTTGTTTTGCAGAAAAGAAAATTTTTCCATCAAGTTGTGGATATATTTTACTTAACACATTAAATTGGTAAATTGCAATACACAACCAAAAATTAAATGGCTTCACCTGTATCACAAAGCGGCGATCTTTAATGCTCTTTCCATGATCAGCAAGCAGAGCTTCTGTTGCAAACAGGACACCCCTTCCAGTAGCTGCATCTCTACCAAGAGATCCACCAAGATCCTTGAAAAAGAAAAACATTTAGCAGGGAAGGGATTGAATGTGTAGTAGTTAACATTGTTTGCTGATCTCAATAAAGAATAAAATCTAGAAATTAATTTAAGTTTATTTCCTGGTTTAAGATGTCAAATTATATCTATATCTTTCAACAATTTGGAAAACATATGAACATGGAGTAATTGGAAACACAATGGCATAAAAACATTCTCCTTTATTTCCTTCACTAAGGACTATTATTTTTTATGTCCCCCTGATAGAAAGGATACCAGTAACCATGCTATCTTAATAGACAAAATTTCACTAAGTGTTGAAGATAAAAGATGCTTAGAAGTGTGACAAAGATAAACAAAAATGGATGGGAGTAAACATATCGAGATTAGTTAGATGTCTTGCATTTAATTACTGTGCTATCCCATGAGTTAAAATATCTACCATGATTAGTTAAACTGTTAAAATATCTACATAAGAACATTAAATTTCCCTTAACTCATGGAAAAGGTTTTACTTGGAAATTTTTTTCTACAGGTCGGACTAAATCTCAGATTTGTGGTTCCGAAGATATATCTTTGATACCGTGGTTATCTTTTTTATCAGCCCATGGATTTTGGAAGTAAAGGTTTGGCCCATTTAAGTAGATAAAAGGCATTGCTGCTAGGGTTTGGAGGAGGGTCATCAGGGTGGAGGGGGAGGCAGCCTTCCCACTCTCTCTCTCTCTCTCGGTTCCTGGCGACGAGATCTCTCTAGCCGGTTTCTCTTCTCTGATCACAAGCTATGGATATCGCAGCTTCCCTTTCTCTTCAATAAAGTCTTCTCCGGAAGCACCACTCGATCTCGATCTATCCTGCAGATCCTTTCTCCGCCTCTTGCAATGGCAAAGGTGAGAGGCAAGATCACTACGTCTCTCTGCCTAGCACTCCACCCGCTCCTTCTACCTCCTCGGTGTCGCTCCCTTCGATTTCCACAAGTCATCTTCTCCGGGAGTTCCACTCTATCTCGATCTACACGGCAGCTCGTTCCTCCTCGACTCTTGCAATGGCGAAGGTTTCCTCATCTC
>JBAMHZ010440903.1:0-21733 GCA_037177395.1 Alpinia galanga | reverse complement strand
CGGCGTAAGTCATCCCGACAGAGCTCCTTTGATGCCCAAATCATCATAAGATCCCTAGAGAATAGAACAGTATAGAGAAAGAAGATAAGAAGATAGAAGATGAAGAGATTTAAGGTTAGGGTTAGAGTAAAGATATTACCTGCATTATTTATATAGTCTCATGCTCCCAAACCCTAATGAACTATCGAATGATCACGAGTTACGTGTTGCGGATTGTGTCCAATGTTGATTTAGAGCAAGGTCTCGTGTGTTGGTTCATTAAAATAGAGCAGACCACCAAGGCTAAATCCACCACACCGGAGGAAAATTATTATCAAAGGTAACACTTAACTTTTGTGTTTAATGTTATTTTCTTGTATGAAAATGAACACCATAGTCTTATGAAAATTCTCAGTGTCTTTGAATCAAATGTGATAAAACTTTTATAGGATCTCTTATTATGGTAGAAAAAAAGTAGCTATTCTTTTCTTCTTTCTTTTTGTGTCCTCAAGCAACTGAATATTCTCTTTCTTAGGAATTTATCCTTCATAAAAAAAACTTCATGGTGCTCACAACCTGTAGGTTTGATCATCGAACTGCACTGGTGTAAGCTTACTGCAGTTTCATTACCAATATTTTTTTGGATGATTACTTGGGTTTCCAAACTTTTTTTTTTTTATTTATTTCGCTATATGCAATTTAAGAGAGGTAGAATCTCTACGGCTACTTTTTCACGCCTATATTTTGTGTTATTCTCCCGATGCATTCCTCTAACACTATAATTTCTCAGTCTGAGTATTTCAGAAAAAAATGTCGAAAAATTCAGATAATCATGAGGATGCTTCAACATGCATCCCGGATGGCTTGGAGAAATCAAGAGTCCTATTAACCAGATTCTTGTATATCCAACTATGCAGTGTAGAAGTTTTCACTTTCATCAAGGTTAGGGATCCTTGGTACGGATATGAATAATTTTTATATGTTTCCACTTTTTTTTTTTTTGTCTCCTTTAGAACCTAAAGCAAAAGATTTTCTCAGGATTGAAAGAATGATTCTCTCCTGTTGCCTTTCTGCAGACTGTAAACAGTAGTTGTTTGAGAAAAATAAAATGGCAAGCATGTTTTAAACTCTTTTTTCATTGATTTTAATGTACTGATGAGAATGACGAACTATTCAACAGAAATTTGAAAATTTTCAAATTCAATGCAGCGGTAGAGTATTTATACAGTTTCTTAAATATTCATAATTTATTTTTTACTATAGTATTTTTTTTATTTGGAATAAAAAACTTAGAATATTTGATCATTTGTTGTAAATATTCAATTAAAAAAAAAACTTCATGCATCAATTACATGCCCGCGTTTTATCTGTGCATTATTAAATATTTTAAATCTAGGCGGACTCTACGACTCTGCAAGTTCTGTACTATTGACTCATTCATTCGTCTGCGGAAGCCTGCTTCAGGTTCTGTCTTACTAGTGTCAAACAAAAAATAGGAGCGTATTAATAAATTCATTTAAATTAATATTTATAGTATTTTAAAACTATATTAATTATCTGAGCTATCATTGATAAGTTACATGGGTTTAAGAAATTTATTCTATAAACTATTTTGGAATAAAAAGTTTTAATTTTTTTTTAAATAATAATTCAATGCTTGGATTTTTTTTCCTGATTTATTTACCAATTAAATTTCCCGAACCCAAATTCGAAATAATATGCAAAATATCTGTTCTATGAAGTCATTTTGGTTTAATGAGAAATTTTAGAATTAAAATGCTTTAAATCTTATAAATTGTTATAATTTCCCTTTAAAAAATAATATCAAGATTTCTAAGGGAAGGGAATGCTACAGTGGTAATTTTTCAAAATGATAACGTTATTATTATGGTAAACTGATAAAATTTTCAAAATTTATTGTTATTATAAAAAAAATATGTAAATGACAGAAGGTAAAATTAAAATTTTATTAGTAATTTTGGAAATCATGAAATATATTAATTACTACGTAATTCGATATGAGTCCAAGAGTCCGTTCCGTAATTCGGAGGGAGAACTTCTATAAATAACGTCTCTTCCCCTGTTTGTTCATCGTTCCTGCTGAACCCTTCCGCTCATCCTCCCTGAAGGCCTGAATCCTTCCTCCTCCACTTCCTATCCGTCGTCTCCTCTATCTCTCATCCGATTCTCCTTTGCTTTACTCTCTGTGAACATCGCTTTTTTTTGGTTCACAAGGTTATATCGATTGGAATCTCTTTGGTTCGCAAGGCTAGATCGGTTGGATGGAGACGAACAGTTGGAGGCCGACTCAGGGGGAGCCAGCATCTATGCCAGATGGGAGATCTGATGACTGGAAGATCCATCTCCAGCCCGAGGCGCGGCAGAGAATCGTCAATAAGATGTAAGTGGGATGCCCTAATACCTCCCTTAAATATCGCTCCTTTTTAGGTGATTGGATCAAAATCGTGAGTAATTCTTTAGATTGGCTCATTGAATTGTTCGACGTTTGACAATTGAATTATTATTCGAGATCGAATTAGGGAGTTTGCGTATGTTTTCAGTCAATTTCAGAACTTTTGCTGGCAAGTGTTATCGTTTCCATGTTAACTAGTTTCTCTACTTCTATCTATGGATATTTATTTACTGATATTCTTCTATATGAATCAGATTTTCATTTTTTTTTTCAGAAGAACGATGCCTCGTGCTAAAAAATTCCCAATCTTATGATTTTCCTATAAATAGCTTCATGCTTCCCTCCTTATTAAGTTGCTGATGAGATAAAATAGTCCCAAAGCTCTCCTTCTCAGTGGGAAGCTATACTTTTGATTCTAAGAGAGCTTTAGATTGATGGGGTGTGGTGTTCTTATGGATGAAGAGTTTAATCTTTATTGTCTGGAGTGTTTAGGTGTTGAATTCTTGGATATGTTTTTTTTTTGTTTTTGTTTTTTGCGATCTAGTTCAACTAGAACTTTGTACTTCCACGCTACTAATCCTATGCTCTGTTCTTCCTCTTGTTTGGGAAATTATGCTGGTGGAAAAATGCTGGATTTCGTTGTCCGTATTCTGTCCTTTTTTTTAATTTATTTTTTCTTGAAACACATGACCTATATATTCTTATAAGTAGGATGAAGTCCTTGCATTGAAATTACTAAAAAGAGGAAACTGGCTGAGGAGTACTTGTTAATTCTTGCTTAATTGTCCTGCATTATTGTCTACATGACATGGGTGGTCATAGAATTTGTTCCTTTCTGTCAGGAGCTTGCTATTCACCTACAGTCGAAGGCCAAATACTTTATATTCATCATTAATAGATTACAGTGCTCTGTTCTTTCTCCTATATATGTTTATCTCTTACCTTAACTTTATTGAGGAATTGGCTTCGTGGTTAGTTTCAGAAGTACTTGGATTCAATGTCGCTACTATACTTCTACTGTGATCTCTCTGAGAATTGTATTACTTGTATCTGATTTAACATTATATACCTCAAACCTAAGAGTTGGGATTTGAGGATTCCTAAAATTGAACTATTGTATTCTAAAGTAATTCAGTCTAGAAAAAGATGTACACTATTGGAAGCTCACTTCAATAAAGTAGAAATATATTTGGGGTATGCCAACTTCATAACTAATGTGTTAAGTAGAAATTTTATGTTAATCTAAACTTTATGATTGACCATAGTTCTAAAAAGCAGTATAGGCGGCTGTCTAGGCCCAAATGGAAGGCAATCACTTCACCTACTAATTAAGAGATCTGATCTACGTGGTTGTTTGTACCTCTTTTCATGATCAGCTGTTCTAATGTTTCTAGAATTTATATGTGTTTGTTAAGTGATACAACTGTTTTCATCAATTTTTAGTACAATTATATTTATTAAATATTTAAAAATCAATTGTCTTTCAATAATTAGACCTACTGTATTCTGGTTTTTTTACATTTGGTTATTTCTTCAATCATTGTCTTTTAGGATTTTAATTTTTAAACATGTTCATAGTTTGTGGCATTTTTGGACCAAATCTTCTCTCTTATCTATTTCTCAGATGCAAGTTGTCATTCATCTATCAATTATCTACTATTCTATTGGTCCTTGAATCTTTGTTGCCCCATAATTTCTGTGTATTAATTCTTGAATAATTTATATTTTAGAATGGACACTTTGAAGAGGCATCTTCCAATCTCTGAGCCTGAGGGTCTAAATGATCTTCAGAAAATTGCTATTCGATTTGAGGAGAAGATATATACTGCAGCTGTAGATCAGGTAAATCTTGTTATCTTGTTTATTTACTCAGTTATCTCGGCCTTATTTGTAGCAGGGTGCTTTTAGTCTCTGCTAGATTCATGCTTTACTTTTGTTTTATTGTTGTGCCTGATGAAAATGAACAGTATTGTCTCATGAAAGTTCTCAGTATCAATGAATCAAATATAGCAACAGTTTTTCATAGTATCTCTCATTATGGTAGCAAAATTAGTTGTTTTTGTCTTGCCTTTTTCTGTATCCTCAAGTAACTGAATATTCTTTCTTAGAAATTTATCCTTTGTAAAGAACTTCATAGTGCTCACAACCAGTAGGCTTGATGATTGAACTGCATGGTGTTAATTGACTATGATATTTTGGATGATTACTTAGGTTTCTGAACTATTTTGTTTAATATTTCTGTACGCATTCCTTCTTTTTGCCTATATTTTGTTAATTTTCTGATGTATTCCTCTAACACAATAATTTCTCAGTCTGATTATTTGAGAAAAATTTCTCAAAAAATGCTGTCAGTGGATAAAAAGCCTCAACATTCTGGAGGATCTGGACAAATCAACCCGTCTATTAAACAAAATCCTGTAGATCTAGGTAGGTACTGTTGAAGTTTTCACTTTCATCTAAGTTAGGAGTATCTTTCATATGTTTTTTCCAGAAATCATTGATCTTATTATTTTCCCCCCCACTTTTACTGTTTAATTATATGTTTTCCCCCTTATTGGATTCTAGTAGGGGACAGGACCCGATGCATAGAAGAATCTATATAACTTATCCCATCCAGTGAGATAAGAGTTAGTTGTTGGTATAACCTAAAGCAAAAGCTTTCCTCAATATCGATGTATTGCTTTTCTTGTTGCTGCTTGTCCTTCAGGAATCAGGATTCCTTCCTGGAAACTGTAGTTTAATCAGAATGCTAGATACCAGAGTTGTTTGAGTTGAATTTATTACATGTCTTGTGCTCATCTTCTGAATTGCTTTTGTAAAGTTTGGGGAAACTGAATATTATATTATTCAAGAAACAAATAACAATGTGTATGTTAATATGAGACAATATTAAATCAAAAATACCGATTGAGGAAGGTGATTTGCATATACTTTGCACATGCTGTGAGGTGAAGTTGGCAAGTTGGTTAGTGGCATTGTCCTGGTTGCCTGTGAAGGCCATGATCACCAACAGGGTTGGGCAGGAATCACTGGTAGCAACTACAGTCTTGAGCAGTAGAGAATCACCTTAGCTGTCGGTGGATGGCATTGCCCATAACACGAGATATAGTGTGTGCAGGGTGTAATAATGCTGTAGGCATTGATGAAGATAATAACTCATCTCATGCAAATTGGGATTGGGAGTGAGCAGTAAGAAGATGGCAAATGAGACCATGAAAAGTAAAGAGGACCATAGATACAGTGAGACAACAATAAAAGAAACCACAAACAGGAACTACATTGATTGTGGGGAGGTATAAGAACTATATATGTGTGTGGTTGTTGTTGTTGGTGAGTCTAGCAATGATAGTGGCTGCCTTGGTGATGGTGGCCTAGGAATCACTCTTTTAAAATCTTACCCCTGATAAGGATACTATGATACCATGTTAAGTTTAGAGAATTGAATATTTTGTTCATTCAAGAGACATAACACTTTTATTATATAGGACTCAACAAATAATCATAAACCAAGATTAACAATGTGACACTAAATCCACTTTCCCAATAACCCAGCTACTCAACACTCAACAACTTTCATTATGACATTTCTCTATTTATTGGTCTAGATTTCACCATTTTTTAAAAGCTTTTCCTGCCTGTGCTTAGAGATATTTCTTGTCTGCCACAAATCACAGAATTTACTCCCAACCACCAACATCGTTTTCCACATGGCATCCAGTAGCAGCCTTGGCCATGGGCACAAGACTTGTTATTTCATGGGGTCATGACGAAATTTTTGTGTTGCCTGCTGTGATTTGTACTCCTTGTGTTATGGAAATTAAATTCTAGAACTTGTTTTCTTTTACTCTGCACTTAACTATTTGAGGTGTCAGTATATAAATGAAACATGGTAGTATAGTCTCTCATTAGAACCCTGGTTTCATGCCGTTGGTCTTTTTTGTTTTGTTTTGTTTTTGTCTATCTATGTTTTTCAATTAACCAAATATCTTTTTTACAACATCTCTTGGTATACCAGCACAAATTAATAACCAAGGGCAACCTGTTACTACAATGAATCCACCATCAAGGCAGCAACTTTTACCCCAAAACATGCAAAATAACTCTTCAATTGCATCGCAAAGTACTTCCACTCTATCTTCTGCATTGCCATCCATTATAGGTCCCAGCCAGTCTACTATATCCAGTGTGAGCCAGTCATCTAGCTTGCAGAACATGACTGGCATATTGCAGAATTCTGTCACCAACTCATTGGGGCAAGCTTCAGCAATGGATATATATTCAACTGCACAAAGACAAATGCAGGGAAGGCAGCAACAACAACAAATGATTTCCCAGCAGCAGCATCAATCACAAAACCAACTTCTATACCAACAGCAGCAGTTTCAAGCACAATTACTGAAGCAGAAACTTCAACAATCGACACTCTCACAATCACATGTTCAACAACAATCTCTTCTGCAACAAACAACACAACTGCAATCTTCTCAACAGCCTCTAATACCAGTGACATCTAATCTCCAGTCAGGCCAATCCAGCATCCAGCAAACACAACCGGGAGCAATACAATCAATTATGCAGTCTGGCTTATCCCAAAATTCCTTGAGTTCAGTTCAACACTCTGGCACATCCTTGCTTCAGCAACAGTCGCAATCACTTTCCAGACAACAACAACAACCACAGTCTAACATGCTTCAACAAACACCTTTGCAACAGCATCAAACTTCGGCTCCTCAACACTCTAACTTACCTATGCAGCAGCACCAGCAGTTTATGTGCCAACAATCAAATATAAATGTTCAACAGTCCCAGCTGGTTGGTCAACAAACAAGTGGCACTGAGATGCAACAACAACAACAACAAAGGCTACCAACTCAACAGAATAATCTATTAAGCATGCAACAGTCTAAGCATTTGCTGAATCAACAGTCAATGTCTTTACATCAGCAACAGATGTTAGGCAGTCAAACTAACATTTCAGGGCTTTCTCAGCAGCAGCAGCAGCAGCAGCAGCAACAAATGCTTGAATCATTATCTAATGTCTCAAATGTGCAGCTGCATCAGCGGCCTATGCATGTGCTTCCACAGGCTAAGACAGTTGTACAGCAGCCTCAAAACCAGCAGGCACCTTTGGCAATGCTACAAGCACAAGGTCAACTCCAAAATCAATCATTACAGAAGCAACATATTTCTCATATTCAATTGCAGACTGCACCACTGCAACAACAGTTAGTACAGCAACATATTGGTTCATTGCAGAGAGATATGCAACAAAGAGTTCCAGCTTCAGGTTCCTTACTTCCCCAGGATGCAATTGAGCACCAAAAGCAGTTTGTTCAATCACAAATGGGGCTTCAGGAGGTGTCTTCTAGTTGTAAGTCTGTACATTTGCTATTTTGTGTTTTTCCTTCAAATTAGTGAATGCATTAATGTATCTTCAATTCTTTCATTAGGTTCCTATTTCCTAAGTCCTTGAATGTCTCATTCTCATCAAATACTTTTCTCATTTTTTCCCTTCAAATGCACAGTGTTTTAATTTTCTTGAGATATTTGAGTTGATGCAATTGGATGGGCAGGTTGCCATTAGTGTTTTACTTACCTGATATGACATAGAAAGCTACTATGACAAAATCTCTATGCCTTGATGGACTAGATTATGTGTAGAACCTATAACCTCATCTAATCATTTAGGACTTTTGAGTTTTCCTTTATTCTCAAATTATTGGATTGGTTAGATTGACAACAAATGCTAGCACCTAGCCTAAGGGGAACTTTTGGCTGGATTTAATCCGTTTAAATGGAATTGCTTGGCCAACTTAACTAAGTTAATGAACTCCCAGCAATGGATGCTTATGTTGATTTTCAGCCTTATCATTTTCCTTCTTGTTTCTCAATCTCCGATCAATGAAAACAGTACACCATGGTGAGATGTGAAAACACCTGATCCCTTTCTGACCCCTGTATGCTGAATAAACTTTTACATGGTTGCACCATATGTACTGACATTGTTCCATTATGTGGGGACACCCTTTGAATTGACTAGTTGGTGATTAATACTACTAACTGGAACACCCTAACATTCTTGGCATTGAACTTCTTAGTGACATTGTAAGGATTCTTGGGTAGAACATCCCAGGTACTAGGAAAAGGTAATGGTAGTTCCTTCAGGAGACATGTGATGCTCATCATTACAATGAATTGCCTTGTCTTTTTAGTCTGTTTATATATTTTTTATATAGTTGGTTCTTCTGTGCATGTACCTAAAGAGTAATCTTCATGGTTGCTGATCTTCTGCTTTTCTCTCATTTTTACAGCAACACTGGACTCCATATCCCCAACAGGAATTGTTGCAGTTGATTTGCAGGAGGAGATCTACCAAAAGGTTTGTAACAAATGTTCATTTTTTTTACTCTGACTGTGCTGACTTTTTGTTCCTTAATTTATCTATTATTATGGAGTTCGTTTATTATAGTAGGCTTATTTGTAGTTGAAGATGTCTTGTTACATCTAGTTTCTTTCTTTTTTTCCTTTCAAGAAGTTTTAATTGTTAACTTGTAAGAGCAAATTCACTGGCAGCAATGTATATGCACCTGGAAGTCACAAGATAGTAGTCAAGTAACTAGTTATGGGATCTTTATTTATCAAGCTATATGGAGCTTGGAAAATTTAAAATTATCCATGGCCTTTTTTTACTACCCATATGCTTTATCTACATCTGATTGGCATAATTTTTGTTAAATAATCCCTAACACTTGTGAATACTGACATGTTTTTTTGATAAGTTGACTTTTGTTTTTAACATCTTGTTTGTTGATAAAAACTATCATCATCAATATTAATGACCTTTTTCACTACCCCTATCATCATCCTGTTTGTTTTGGTAAATATTAATGACCTTTTTTACTACCCCTACGAGGTTAGCTAGATCTGGTTGGTGCCATTAAATTTTTGTTAAATAATCCCTAACAGATGTGAATTGTGATATATGACATGTAATAAGCTAAGTTTTATTTTTAACATCTTAAATGTTCTAAATATTCCATCCAGATTTGATTTCTTTGGATTGGCTTTCTTAAATCCTATTATATGCTTACTATTTACACAATTACTCTGTATTTTGGCAATGCTATCACTAATGCTCACACCTACATAGCTACACATGCTTCCATTAGTATCTGCATGCATCTATCTTTCTAATAAAAGTATTTATTAATTGATTGTTGAATGAAACTAACATCTTTTCTATTTGTGGTAGGTTAAGTCCATGAAAGATCTCTACTTTGCTGATCTGAATGACTTTTACCAATGGGTTTCTCTGAAGTTACAGCAGGTAATTTTCCAATTATTTCTGGACGAACTTGCTCCTACTTTCATTGGAATCACACAAATGAATCAAACTTATTCGATGTCTTTGTTGTTTGTCTTGTATGTTGAGTTTCAGAATGATGCTCTGCCATCTGCAAAGGCAGCAGAACAATTTCAGAAAATGAAAGGTTTTAAGAAGATGTTAGAGTGCATATTGCAAGTATTGCAGTCACCAAAGGCCAATATCCATCCAAGTCTCAAGGACAAAATTCCCATGTATGAGAAACAAATTCTAAATATTCTAGCTTCAAATAAGAGAAAAGCTATCCCTTCACAGCTACCTGGACAGCAGCAATTTCAGCATCCCAGTAGTCATTCTCAATTCGTTCAACAGCAACAACAAACTGAAATTTCTCAACTGCAACAACATGACAACTATACAAATCAGCAAAATAATATTCAAGGTTCTTCGAATTCAATGCAGGCACCTGCTGTTCAAGGCATGCAACATGTTTCTGTGCCATTATCAGCACAATTTGGTGTTACATCTCAACAGAATATCTCAAATGCATTACAGACTGGATCTACAGTTGATACTGTCCAAGGAAATTCGTTTAGTTCGTTGCAGCCGGGATCAATTGCTCCCATGCAACAAGGTGGCCTGGTATCTGCCCGGAGTTCCATTGCTCAACAATCCAATGCTAATGTTATGCCAAATGCCTCAATGAATTCATTGCAAAACAATGCAATTGCCAAGAAACCAAGTCCTAATGTAATGCAACAACAACATTTCAAGCAGGAGCAGCAGCATCTGATGTCAAATCCTCAACTAAAACAACAATTACAACATCGTCATATGCAACAACATTTGTCGCAGCAACAACAAAAGCAGCAATTACTTCAAGCCCAACAACCTCTACAGCAACAGTTGCAGCAGCAACAACAAAAGCAGCAACTACTTCAAGCCCAACAACCTCTACAGCAACAGCAAACCTCACAGATGCCATTGCACCAAATACAACAGCTCCACCAATCAAATGAAGTCAACGACTTGAGGTTGAGACAGACACCTGGTATTAAGCCAGGACTTTGTCAGCAACATTACTCAACTGGTCAAAGACACAGCTATTATCAAGTGAAACCAGGGGTTGCTTTCCCAATTTCATCACCTCAAAATTTTCAAGCCTCATCTCCCCAAGCTTCTCATAATTCTTCTCCTCAAATTGACCAGCGCTGTCAGCTATCATCTCAAATAAAATCTGGAACTCCTTTACAGTCAGCTAACTCACCTTTTGTTCCATCTCCATCCACTCCTACATACCCCTCCCCAATCCCAGGTGAATTTGAGAAACAATTTGCTAGCTTCACATCATTACCTAATGTGGGACATGTTGGACATCAACAAACAGAAATAGCACCCCAATCTCAATCTCTTGCTGTTGCTACACCTGGAATATCAGCTTCACCTTTGTTGGCAGAATATTCATGTCCAGATGGCAATCAGACTAGTGTTCTGAATTTGGTTCCTGGGAAAGCAAGTTCCACAGAGAGGCCTCTTGAACGTTTAATAGAAGTGGTTAGCAAACTATCATCATCTTGTGAATTTAATAGCTTGTTATATCACCATGCCCATGACAATTGAAGCTTCTGCTTTAATCTTTGTACATTTTTCCTGCTAGGAGTTATTCAAGGAAATGCCATTTCTAGCTCTAGGAAACTGTATATCTCAATAACCATTTCTCTTGCTAGAGTAGCAGTCATAATCAGGCTAATTATTGATTTCATGATATATAAGGTTGCATCTAGAGTGGAGGGGAATGGAATAAGAATGCTTCATTCCCCCTATGACTCATTCCATTCTACACTTTTAAGAGGTGGAAATATCCATTTCACCTTTATCAAATATAATGGTTATTGACCAAATTATCATTTAAAAATTATAATGAAGGTAAATAAAATGAGTGGATTAGATAGGCTAGATAAGATGGTCAGACTATCAGTTCTGAGTGAGCTGATGAACTGGGTGGGTTGGTCAAGGCAAGCATGCTGTATGGGCCTATAGCGCTAGTCGCATCAGTTAGATCAATAGGACCAATCACGCCAATCAAACCTGTGAACTGTACAGGTTGCACATGTCAAGTGAACTGATTGAACTAAGCATGTTGGGTGGATCAACCAAGTCAGATGTGTCAAAAAGACAATAGATTGGGCATGTTGAACAATTTAGACATACCAAGTAAGTCATATTGTTTGGAAAAATTATATAAACAAGATGGGTCAACCATATAATGAATAGGTCCATTATTATAACCAAATAGTAGGTATTGAATAAGATCATTCCCTTTTTCATTTCATTTTATTCCATGCCTAAGGTGAGCCTTGACACAACGGTAAAGTTGTTCTCTTGTGACCTAGAGGTCATGGGTTTGAGTCCTAAAATAAGTCTCTTGCAAAGCAGCATAAGACTGCATACAATAGATCATTTTTCAGAACCTCGCATGACGGGAGCTTCGTGCACCAAACTATCTTTTTTTATTCAATTCCTAATTTCATTATGATTCTATTTCATTCCATTCTAGAGGACCAAATGTGCCTGAGTATTTATTAATAATTGCTATAGTTTCCCAGTTCATTCTTTTGAGCATGTAGAATATGGTTTAATGTTCTTTAAGGTTGTCATTTTTTTTTCCATGGTGCAAAATATTCTAAATATCTGATTTTCTGCTGTGTTAATGTTCCCCTGGTGGGTATGTTTTTCTTACTATTTTCCTCTCTGCCTACGTCCTACTACCTGCTTGTCTAGCCATCTTTGTCATAAGCTGGCCACTGGCTACCTTCTGCTAATTACTACTATTGTCATCTTCCTTGGATATTACAACCTGTTTGGCCTACCTCTTTACGTTTGATGGATGCTACTTTTATAAATTTGATTTGGCATATATACGAACTTTGGTTTGGGATTTATCCTTAATAGAAGTGAGCATTGAATTGGAGACTGTCATGGAGAAATGATGATCTGTCTATGGTTGGTGAATTCTTATCATATGATGCTGAATTTAGTTGTTCTTAGTTTGTCCTGATAATATGCATAATCACTTCCGTTTAAGAAGCTTTTATAGCCAACCCCAGCTTTTATCTTAGGTGTTTTGTCATTTATTTTCAATTTAACGATCATACTAGATTATTTGTATTAGACTATATTAGCATTATTGTAAATACCCATATAGTTATTTTATGTTTGCCTCTAGATCTTAGGTCTTCCTAACCCCTGAATTGAATCCTTTACATGCCCTTGAGCCTTGACAATTGTAATGCCTGGGTTGATACTACTTTTCTTTATGGTTAGCTGGACGATCAGTTTGATTGAGCAGTCCAGAAAATGAAATTGACTAATCTTAATGTTCCAATTTATAAGTCCTTTCATATGACAATGGATAAGAAGCTTACTCTTAATTGAATCTCTAGAGTAAGATAAATTGAAAGTGAATTCCTGGAAGATCTGGATTGTTCTCTTTTGGTCTCTCTCACTCTCACTCGTTTTGGCATGAAATTTATAGTGGGCACAATTTATGTGTATTGTGATGTAAGAGGTTCTGATACTTGCTATGATTGTTCTACCACTTTATTATGGGCTTCCTTTGTATTTTGTAGTGAAAGTCTGATTCTCTTTGGAATTTGGATATAATATATTGGTTCAAGTATAACAATAATTAATAGGCATGTTTATTTCATCGCCCTATTTGTATATATGAACAAAAACAATTTTCTCCTAAGTTTACCGTGTCAACAATATAACCACCAACATATTTCAGATTCAATCATCAACACCCGAGGCTCGGAGCTCAGCTGTTAGTGATATTCAATCTGTTGTTAGCATGATAGACAGGATAGCAAGTTCTGCACCAGGAAATGGTTCTAGAGCAGCAGTTGGCGAGGATTTGATTGCAATGACAAAATGCCGTTTACAAGCCAGAAGCTTCATGTCTCAAGATGGAAGTGGCCCAACAAAAAGAATAAAGCGTGATATAAGTTCCATGCCTTTGAATGATATTTCATCTGCTGGAAGTATAAATGATAGCCTTAAGCAATCATATGGTCTTGATACATCTGAACTAGAGTCTACTGCCACATCACTTGCTAAGCAACAAAAATTTGAGGTGGGATACTGTTCAATTACTTTTTTTGCGAGTGAATTCTTCTACAAATTTTATTATTATTATTTTTATTTACTATCCATTCAGTTCTTCAGTGTTGTTTTTCCTGGAGGCTTGATATTTCTATATTACATGGGATTTGTTATTCTAGAGTCAGCTTGAATTTCTTTTCAGCTCTCTTTTCCTATTTTTGTCCTCATCAAAAACTTTGGAAACTAGTGCTCCTTCTCTTTGTTTGCTCATTTATTATAGCCTAATAGAAAACTGTCTTTTCAGAAAAGCATAGAAGCTTTAATTGATACTTCTGAGAGAAAAATTCTATTAGATCACAACACTGTGTGATTACAGGTAAATCATGCCTTGATTGAAGAGATAAGGGAGTTGAACCAGTGGCTCATTGTTACAGTGGTTAGCATTAGTGAAGAGGGTATTGATTCAATTTCTGCCGCTTCAGAAGGCAAAGGAACAATAGTGAAGTGTTTCTTCAATGCTGTGGCTCTATGTCCAGGCTTAAAGTCTCAATTTGCCTCAGAAGATATGGTCAGTTCAACATCAGAAACATATCCTATAGCTCTGAGCTACTTTCAGTTTACATGTTTCTCATCTGTTCTTACTTTTTTTAGCGCTTTGGTTGTCCAGGGTCCAATTCTACCTCTGAGGTTATTCATTCCCTCTAATTATCCAAAATCTTCCCCTGTTCTTTTGGACAAGCTTCCAGACGAGCAAAGGTATGACATTTTTCTGTAGTTCAATCCAAAATAAAAAAGAGTTAAAGCATCAAACTGACATTTTTGGTTTCATCTTAAAAAGTATGGAATCCGATGATCTTTCTCTGAAGGCTAGGTCAAGATTTGTCATTTATCTTCGCAGTCTGTCACAACCGATGTCGCTAGGAGAAATGGTAAAGACATGGGATGCATGTGCTCAAAGAGTGATTACTGAGTATGCACAACAGACTGGTGGAGGGACTTTTAGTTCAATACATGGTGCCTGGGAAAACTGTGTAGGTGCTTGATCAATGATCCACAATGTTTAATGTTGCTGCGTAGAGGATATTGATTCAATTGTTTATTAGAATTAGCCTCAAGCCTTTAGTTGAAAGTGTCAGAACCCCATCTAGCTGTGTGAAAAACTTGTCGATACAGAAATTCTTTGATAATTTTATCTGTTTCCGGTGGTAATCCATATTTATCACAATCATATATTTTGCGACTATACCTGCAACCTCTGTTAGTGGCTGTTATGTTAAAGGAAGTTTAATATGTCGATGCTTGCACGATAAAATGAATATGACTATGCCAGGAAAAGCTGCCACAAGGTGTTCTCCATGTGTACGAGTAGATTTCCATATTGGCATGCCTCTCAGGTTGTGTTTCATCTCAAGGTTGCAGTTATTGCTGAAGCAGATTAATCATCATTAAGTTATGTCTGGCATCGCGCTTTATATCAAAGTTGCAGGAACTGTTCTTGTTTCATTCAGATTTGGGGTTGCACCGGGCTAGAACGAGCCTGTTCTGAATTAAACTGATTTTTGTTTTGAAATCCTCTCCTTTTCCTTGGGTTGCTCCTCGCCCTCCCCTTCTTTGTTGCTTGTCTTGTTCTTGTTCTGCTTGGTTTCCAATGAAACCACAAACTTTGCTCAGCACGCTGATAATGTTGTAGCAAACAATTTAGTTAACTTCAGTTGCCTTGATCGAGTATATTCATTTGAACATTAGCATATTGAAGGTTTATGTTAAGGAAATAGGAAAAACCTTAGGTCAGATAACTTAACATAATATGACAATTTTAAATCGAACAGAACTTAAAATATACTTTTTTTTTACATAATTTAATTTTCCAAAAAAAAAAGAAGATAAAATTAAGAAATTTAATTTCATCATATTACAATGGAAAATATTGATTTTTTTTGTCCGTATTAGAGGTTGATTTAAAAAACTATTTACAGATTATACTGCATACTTTTAACTACGCATGATATATTACAAATTAATTTACACAATTAAAATTAGAATTCACGTAGGATTTTGGTGTTTAAAAATTTAAACTTTGTTCGCCATTTTTTAACTGTGTTAGCTTGGGCTATAATTTGAAATTAAGTTTTTCTAACTCGGCACGAGGTTAGACCGTTCATAGTCTGCATGAATTTCTTTTTCTAATAAATTTTAATATAACTTTTTATATATATATATATTTTAAATTAAACATTTGAAAACTTACTAATTAATTTTTTTAAAAGCATTTTTTATTTTCCTTTAAGTATCCTCATTTCTTTATTAACATGTTTAGTATTTCGATTCTATTATTATTATTTTTTTATTTTTTTTAAATTTGGAAATAAGATCAAAACAAAATTTTTATTTATTTTTATGTAAATCCCCCTACCATATTCGCTTAGCCTCCCCAAACTCGAAGCCACGGCCCGGCTGCCCCCACCCCAACCCGTCGCCTCGAGTCGCGACTCGGGGCTTCTCCGGTCTTCCCTCCCCCTTTTGCAATTGCATTTCGCGTCTCTCCTCCCCGGCGTCGATCCCGTCACCGTTTCTTCCTCCTCCGTCACCGGGAAATTCCAAAACCCACCTATGGTTCATAGAAGCCTTTAACCTTGCCGCCTCTACGGATTCGGGCTTCTCCATGGAGTCCGGCTACAAATTATGTGGCTTCCTCCAGGCCGTCCTCTCCGCCCCCTCGCCTCTTGAATCCTTGCGCCCCGGCACCTCCTGCTCCCTCTTCTCCGACGGCCCAAATGTCGGGTTCCGCACCCAGGACGGTGGCGGCATCGTTTTGCTTCCCCTCCCCTCTCTGCCTCCCGGTGAGGCCTCCGCGGCGTCGACTCCGGATCAGGCCGTGGCTGGATCTCGCAGCGGGGCCGTGACCCCATTTTTTAAGAAGAAAAAGCGGAGGATGTTCGGGTTGGTGAATGGGAGCATGAACGTGGTTCACCAGTTGCAAGCGCTCGTCGCCTGTAAGTGCTTGACGATTTGTGCCCAGGTTGTAAGTGTTTCTACGAAAGGGGACGGGGAGGTGAGAGCAGTGGTGCTGATTGATTTATACCTGCCGATTGCAATTTGGACTGGCTGGCAGTTTCCTAAATTTGGAACCTTAGCTGCGCGCTTGTTCAAGCATGCAAGGTATTTGAGTACAGTTTATTTTTCTTTAGTTCTTCTATGCTAGTTTCTTGCTAGAAAAGCGCATTTTACATTTATTTTATAACAGTGAAGTTGATTTCACATTTTCATTTGCGTCGGTCGCACTATCAAAGTCTTTCCCCACCTAGTGGGATAAGGCTTGGTTGTTGTTGTTGTTGTGCTATCATACTCTTCAAAATCTTTTTTCATCTCCAAGGAAACTCTTTTTTCAAGTTCATGTTAAATTCATGTTATTTACTGTCTAGGATGTATTACTATTGTGGTACTTTCTGCTTATTATTGAAAAAGATGAACACAGGTAGGATGCATCATCAACTCAAAACTGCTAGATTTATCAGAACATTTCAAAATTGAAAAGTAAGAACAATTTTGAATTCCTCACATTTCTAGAAACACAAATATAGTCTTATTTTTTTTTCTCAAATTGTTTTAGTCCATATACCAATTTTTGTCAAAATTGTTAGATGGATCAAAGTATTTCAAAATTGAAAAGTAAGATTATTTGAATTTCATACTTCTGGGAACTCAAAAATTTTCTTATTTTTCCATTTAGTTCATTTAGTTATCTAACAGAAAAATTAATTCAACACACCACCTAATAGGGGTATTTAGGGAAGAAAAAGAAAGAGATGAGAAGGGGTGCACCCTTCGGTCAAAAGCAAAGTTCTATGAGAAAAAACTGAAAAATCAAGTATACTACCCTTTGGGAAATCTGCTTTTCTTTTGTAAGTGACAAAACCTTAATGGTGATTTTCTACATCCCATGTGTTAGTTCACGTACAGTTCTATTGCTTATTTCTTTTTCTATACAATAAATGAATTTATTTCATAAAACTTATTTTAGATGATACCGCTCAAACAAAGACTCAGCAGCTTGGTCTTGCTAACAGTAATTAGTAATGTTCTCTTACAGTGCTAATTGGGAGGCCAGAAATTCTTTAATTGCTTTCAGTTGTGATGTGGACAATGGTTGTACTTCAAATGATCAGTTCATTTGGAACTGTTATGATTGTGGTATCTTGGGCTGCAAAATGCATTGTACTCTATCTGATTCTGACAATAGTAATCTATTTGATCTTCATGAAATTTTCAAGAGCTTACCAAGCATTGGAAAGGAAAAGAAGATACAATCTGGTAGAATAAAACCTAATGACAAATTTGCAAGCCCGGGTATATGGGATATTACTGATGATGTTTTGACAAATGTGTTGAATAAGCTTGGGCCAAAGGATCTTGTAGTTGTTGCAGCCACTTGTCGCCATCTGAGATCATTGGCAACACCTATCATACCCTCTATGAAACTAAAGCTTTTCCCTCACCAGGAGGCAGCAGTTGAATGGATGTTAAAACGAGAGCAGCATGCTGTTGTTTTGCAACACCCTTTGTACATGGAATTTTTGACAGAGGATGGGTTTTCTCTGTACATGAATTCTGTTACAGGTGAAATATCTTCTGGAATAGCTCCTTCTGTATATGATTTTCGTGGTGGAATGTTTTGTGATGAACCTGGTTTAGGGAAGACTGTAACTGCATTATCTCTTATCCTCAAAACTCATGGAACAGTGCCTGATGCTCCTCATGGTGTAGAAGTGGTTTGGTGCATGCATAATATGGACCGAAGATGTGGTTATTATGAACTTTTTGCCAATGGTTCTAATTCAGCTAATTTTCTGTCAGCAAAGACAAGATCTGTGTCACAAAGGGATGAGGCCCATTGTCTTAAGTCACAAGAGAAACATGGTTCCATTGACAACTCAAGTTGCTCACCGTGTGATGGAAGTAGATATGTGAATTTTGAATTTTCAGTGCAACATGCAGTTTCCTCTTTCTCAAAGTTGGATGAATTATCTGGTAGCTCTAGTCTAAGCCCTCATAGATACATGCCTAGGAGAGCTAGGAGTTTGAGTCAAGTTAAGAGAAATCTTTTGAACACATATGGAAAGGGAATAACATGTGACAAAAGCCAAATTTGTACAGGAAATGCTGTTGGCTGCAAAAGCATTTCAAATACTGTAAAAAGAAAACTTGCTAACGACGAAGAATCCATCTTTCCTGCTATTAGCAACTCCTACAAAAAGCCTAGGAGGGAGATTGCTAATTCTGATTCTAGTGAGACATGGGTGCAGTGTGATGCTTGCAGAAAGTGGCGAAAGATATCTGAGAGAAGTATACTTGATTCTACAGCAGCTTGGTTTTGCAGTATGAACAGTGATCCTATGCGTCGTAGTTGTATTGCTGCAGAAGAGTCCTGGGACTCTAAAAGAAGAATAACTTGTTTGCCTGGATTTTATACAAAAGGTACTGCACAGGGGAAGGAGCAAAATATCTCATTTTTCATAAGTGTGCTAAAAGAGCATTTCACATTGATTAATTCTGAAACAAATAAGGCTTTGAAGTGGTTGGCCAATCTCTCACAAAGAAAGTTAGAAGAGATGGAAAAAAATGGTTTGACACGGCCAATTATAATTGCACCTTGGGAAGAATGTACAAGAGAGGCTCATGGGTACCAGAAAATATTTCAAGCATTTGGTCTTGTTAGAAAGCTTGAACATGGCACAATAAAGTGGTATTATCCTTCAGCACTTGATAACTTGGCCTTTGATTCTGCAGCACTCAGGATTTCTCTGACTGAACCATTTGGCCAAAGCAGGTTGTATTTGTCTAAAGCTACTTTAATTGTTGTCCCAGCAAATTTAGTGGACCACTGGATATCTCAAATTCAGAAGCATGTTTGCCCTGGTCAGTTGTGTGTCTTTGTGTGGATTGACAAAAAAAAACCTTCTCCTCACAATCTTGCTTGGGATTATGACATTGTGCTAACCACGTTCAACAAGTTAAGTGCAGAATGGAGCCCTCGCAAAAGGAGTATCCTAATGCAAATTCACTGGTTTAGGATAATGTTAGACGAAGGACATACACTAGGTTCAAGTCTCAGCTTAACAAACAAATTACAGATGGCTGTTTCTTTGACAGCATCAAGTCGATGGATTTTGACTGGTACACCAACCCCAAATACTCCTAATAGTCAAGTATCTCATCTTCAACCTATGCTCAGGTTTCTTCACGAAGAGGTTTATGGCCAAAATCAGGAATCATGGGAGGCAGGTATACTTAGGCCCTTTGAAGCGAAGATAGAAGAAGCAAGGTTACGTCTTTTTGATTTACTTAAGAGGGTTATGATTAGTTCAAGGAAAATAGATCTCAAAAATATTCCTCCTTGCATCAGAAAGATAACTTTTTTGAATTTTACTGAAGAGCATGCAGCAAGCTACAATGAATTAGTTCTTACTGTTCGTCGAAATATATTAATGGCTGACTGGAATGATCCTTCTCATGTTGAGTCACTTTTGAACCCAAAACAATGGAAATTTCGTGGTAGAACCATTAGGAATCTCAGATTATCTTGTTGTGTGGCTGGACATATCAAGGTGACAAATGCCGGTCAAGATATACAGGAAACAATGGATATGCTGGTACAAAAAGGTCTTGATCCTCTTTCAGAAGAATATGTTTTCATAAAGGGTTCTCTTTTGAATGGTTGTAGTTGCTACAGGTAATTAATGCATATTAAATTTCCCAATTGATGGTGTTTATCAGTGTTAAGATTTCTTTATCTGTTTCTCCTTTTAGGTGCAAAGAATGGTGTAGATTACCTGTTATCACACCATGCCAGCATATGTTATATCTTGACTCTGTTATTCTGGATAGTAGTAGATGCACACTACCTGGTTGTGATAATTCTTGTGAAATGCAATCTCCAGAAACATTAGCGTGACCAGAAAATCCAAATCCAAAATGGCCTGTTCCTAAGGATCTCATTGTGTTACAACCATCATATAAACAGGTATGCAATTCTTTGTGATTATCAATGTGTTATTTTTTTTATTTTGAGAATTATCAATATATTGTATCTATCACTTTTTCTGGAGATTTTAAGATCATGTTGTTTCCCACAGGATGACTAGGATCCAAATTGGCAATCGACATATAGTAGCAAAGTTGCATACTTAGTAGAGCAGTTAAAGGTTCTACAAGAAACAAATAGGAAAATTGGTTACTCTGTGGAAGAAATAGACAATAGCAACATAGAAATTTATTATTCAAATATAAACTATAGGTTTTTAGATCTATAGGAAGCATGGTCCCTACAGCATAACAACTCTTGTAAGATATTGACTAAGAAAGTGATTGTTTTTTTCTCAATTTCTTGAGCACAACAATAGGTACCTATGATTAATATTGTTTTCTGCCTAAACTATAGTAAAGGGTTATTGATCTCTTCTATGTTTCAATTGACGGTTGCAGGAATTTCTTTAGCTAGAATGTACAGTCCAATGCATTCCAGCAACAAGGTCTGAAAAGGTTAACAATTACATAGCTAAATTCTTCCCGTGGGGTTCTAACTGAACTTATTTTTTTCTTGTAGATGAAGTCATTGATGACTTTTCAGCTTGACCCAAATTGCATGGTTTTGCTAATGGATGGAAGTGCAGCTTTGGGTCTAGATTTGAGCTTTGTGACACGTGTATTTTTGATGGTGCCTATATGGGATAGAAGGTATATTCTTCTTTGTTGTATACACATTTTTTCTTCTTCTTACTAGTTATATATAACCTTATTGTATACACATGTATTTTTTTCTTCTTACTTTTTTTTCTTCTTACTTTGCTGTATTCCTTGAGAGATAACCATTTAACTTGGACCAATGTTAATTGCAAGTCTATAGCTAGTGTTCA
>JBAMHZ010440883.1:0-10132 GCA_037177395.1 Alpinia galanga | reverse complement strand
ATGAACAATTGGAGGCATAAGCTTAAGTTGATACATGAGATAAGGCTTAATGATCATGTGTTACTAGAATATCCATTCAAGGTCCTTTTGACATCAAGTGGGATGATATAACAAAAATTCAATAGGTTTAAATATAAGATTGAACTAAATAACAACAATTGTTTAGATGATGAGAGACACATACTGTATATTTTGTTTCTGGTTTTCCCCAGCCACTGCGATCAGGTCTGGCTCTACCTAGAGTATGTGCACCAGATAATGCAACAATTTCCTGCATTCAGATAATCCAAATTCTAAAGAACTATCAAATGCAGTAGTCTTTGATGAAAATATAGCAAAAATTAATGAACAGACCTTATCAGTAAACCCCATTCTGTAGAAGACATCCCTCAAATGACCAGCTGGTGATGGTGGGCCAGCAGCTAAATAACAACAATAAAAAAGATAAGGCATCGACACGTAAAGCAATAATCCCAACCATAAATACGAGATTTAAGCATAAACATTTCCAATTGAGAATTATGGGGTGCTATACTTCCTCATGGACATGTAAATATGGCCACCGTGGTGGCATGCTGTCATTTGATAGATTTTTTGTAAGATGCATACTCCATTCTGAAGCATATCATCTTCACAAATTAGGGAAGAAAAAGTTTACTACTTTAGGAGGTTCTTAACCTGTTTATTGGGAACTAACTCAAAAATAATAATAATTACATATAAATTGATACCTGTAATAAAATTTTTCATAATTATGCAGCCAACTCTAAATTATAGTAACATTCCATGAAAATAATTAAAATTATCCTTTTTATCTATAATCTCATTCTGTCAAATGTGAGATGTGATTTCACATAAAACATCCAATTCAAATAGCTTAAACCAAACCTACCCATATTTTGCTTTACCTGATGAAAGGAGAATGAAAGAATAAAAGGTAAGATTTCACACCAGCACCACGAGCCCTTTGATGGGTGGCATTTGTGACTCAACCAATTTGAACAATATGAGATCATATGGCAAAGAGCTATGTTAATCAGAGCTTCACTATGTCCAAGGAGAGGAGTACTGCAACCAGGAACAGCCTCAATATTTCATAGTTAAGGCAAAACATAGCAAAGCATCAATGAAGGGGGCTTGAATCTCAAAGGTCAACAAACTAAATTTTTCCCAGCCACTTGGGGGATCTGGAGCTGTGTGCCAGGTGACAAAATCTTTCCAACTCAAACATTCTCTAGCCTCCCTTCTGTAACTTTCTCAACTTTTTCCCTACTTCAACGCATTAACCCTTCGAACTTGAACCCAGAGCTTCACCACAACTCATCCCTTACCTATCCACTAGTCATAAGTATTATATTCAGCCTGATTTTAGCTAAACCACTGGTGGTTTGGACAGGATGAACACTTCACATTTTTCACCCCAGCTACCTCTGTCGAACTGAATCCAGTTCGAGCAAACACAACTTGACATAGCCACAATTCAATTAAGCCGATCAATGTTACAGCTCAATTACCAATATGGCAGACTTTTATAATATTGTGACTTTACCACAACAATAAGAAAAACATGTTGCAATCTTTTCAACTAGTACCAATAATTGGTCGGACTAGAACATATAAGGTTTGCTGCTTAGTACAGTACCAACTTGAATCCATGAAACCAACATTGACCAGTACATATGCACATATTAAAAAATAATAATAATACTGTACATAATCAACAAGTGCTAGTAGCCATTGAGAGGATAAATAATTTTCTATTTGCATGGTAGAGGCAACATAACTTTCATTCGGATACTGAAATCAATAAACTAAAGAATGTTTTAGGAAAAAATGTTGCATTAACTTTATATCTTGCAATTTTCCCTGCTAGAGTACCATAAATAGGAAGCTTCAGAACCAATTATTCTAAAAGAGTCAACAAAGGTAGGTTCATGATATTGATTGTATTAAATACAATGAACAATCAAGAAGTGACTAGAATTGTAATATACCAGGTAATCTTCCCTCTTCTGGGCACTGCTCAGGGGCAGAAACATCAACTCTTCCATATTTCATTGGGATTCTTGGACCTCCAGCCTCCTGTGAATTGCATTGGAACAGTCGCCATCTACTGCTTATTCTTTAGGAAATTTTGGTTTCAAAGGCCTAATTGATAAAGAAAATCAACAAGGCACAAACAAGATTACCTCAATAGATGTAGCACTAGCTAACTGGAACAGGTCTGCATAAGTGACACGGGAATACTTGTCCTTCACAGGCAGGAGAAGCTTTAGAGCATTTACCAATCCTGTGATTAGAGGTATTGTCAGTCAAACCCTGAATTCAATCAATATTTTAATAGCCTGGTAGAGAGGATATACCAGCATTGGCTGCATGTTTCAGTTCAATGTCAAATCGCAAGCTTCCATTAGCTCCCCCTCTTTTTGGCCATTCCTCAATATTCTTATCATAAGTGCCAGCATCATGCCATCCCAGACGAACCTATATGGTCAAACTATAATGATGAGATTATAAGAACAACAACAGCAGCAAATAAGCCATTAGTCCCAACTAATGGTGATCGGCTACATGTTGTATCTTATTCCTCAATTCAACTTTGATGCAACATTAAAGCACTAGTAATATCCATCTCTCTTGAATCATTTTAATTGAATCTACCCCTCAAACCTTCAGCTCTTGTCAATTAAAACACTTTTAAGAATCTAGTGGTCATCTTGGACATGTTTATGCCATTTTTTCTTCATTCAATCATTTGGAGTTATACCTATTTTAGCGCTCATTTTAACAATACTATCGCTGTTCCAAACATGTCTTCTTAGACCAACAACTATTTGTGTTTCCTAACACCACCACCAGTTCTCCTATATGTTAGTCACTATGCTCTCAATAATTAAATTCCTGATTTAACCTATTATTGAGTTAAATTATAGATTGTAGATCTCTTTATTTCAGACATTTTTTTATTCTCTCTTTTGACAAGGTTTATATGATTGTAAAATTTTCAAGTAGCTTAAGTGGGGAATGAGATTATGGTTCAACCACATCAAACCATGTCCACTTCTTAACAATAAGATAAATGGTGCAGTGGATCAACACTCACTGGTAACCAACATTACCTGCATTCTCCACATCACAGGGTCATCTTAACACTTTATCTCAAATTTTGCAGCTAGACATTTTTTGAAGGCGTACGTGACTTGGTCATGGGATCATCAAATCCTTTATTAAGGGTAAGGAAGGATGAATACAAAAAACTGATTGGAAACTCGAATATGCAAGCATCCATTGGATATAAATCTTCAATCGCAGTAGATGATTTTGAATCCAGCTACCCGATTCATGTAAGAACATTACAAATTATATGAATAAATAAGAAAAAACTTGAAAAAATATCACTTGAAGCAAAATAAACAATTCATCCTGTCTCTGCAAAACATAGTGCTTCCATTAATGAACTATCTGCGCAACAGAAAGTGTGCATATCTAGAGTTTCTTTGAAACAGAACGTGAGAAATACCAAGATAGGGTGACAATGGTTTTTGTCGAGGAGTTCCTTGATGTCGTCTCTGGCGCTTCTCAATTGAGCCGGATCCGATACAGAAGAAACGGCGACACATACATCTCCACGAGACGCAATCAAACTCCACGCGGTCGAAGATACCTGCAAGGATCAAAAGCAGACTGCACCATGAGAAGAATCACGACTAGCGGAACGAAACAGAAGAGAGCGCATCTGAGAGTGGGAGAGCCCTCCATAAGGAAGGGAGGAGGAGAAGGGGCGAGGAGAGACGGAGAAGTAATGCACCGATTTGGAGGCCGTGGAAACGAGGCGAGAGGCGATCGAGGAACGAAATCGCATCGCCATCGCGGAGGGATCCGTCTCTTTTCAGCCGCAACAAGTTCAATTGTATCGCAGTCTCCGATTAACCGATTAGTCGCGAGAATGACCGATGGATGGGAAACAACACAAATGGGCTTAATTTGGGGGGATCACTTCTCCACAACATTCTATTAATTAATTAATTTATTTATTTATTATTATTATTATTAAAAAGGAAGAATAAAAAAAATAATTTACAATTAAATCATTTTAGCATGGGTTTAAAGTTTATTTATTCGACCAACGTCAGTCAAAACTCCATGAACAGTGGGATTAAGTGAGGTCTAGGGTTTAAGGTTTAAAATTGGACAAAATTGAGTCATTCCCATGATGAAATGTATGTGTTATATGCATGATGTATGCTTAATGTGGTTATCAGCTCATTGATGTATTTTTTTTTTTTTCAATTTTCAATATTTATTAACGAATCTGTCTTAGATTTCGTTCAGGTGAAAGTTTTTACATTCTTCTTCTTCTATTTCTCGGTTTTATTTTTGCAAAACTTCACGCGACTGATGACGGCGATAAGGCCAACGGCTCTTCGCTTTCATGCGAGTTGAGCGACGATCCACCCTCGTTCGTGGCACTGGAGCCTCCATCGCCTGGTGCCTTCCCGGCCGCCGCACCACCGTCGCCCATGACGGTCGCATTGCCGAACCGAACCTTCCTTGCGCCGCCCGGAGAATGGACCGGCGAGTCTTGAGCAGCCGCCGTCCTCGGGGAATTAATCGCTGAAGCTTTAGCTACCGCTTGCCTCTCTCCTCCTTCTCCTTCTCCTTCTCCTTCTTCTCCTTCTCCTCTGATTCTCAACGAAATGGACCGGTAAAAGCATGTCAGGATCCAAAAGACCCAAGGAATGCCCACCAGGATCATTCCAGCGATGGGAAACCAACTCGTGTCCTCTGTTTCTGGCAAGGTGATGTAGAGGACGAGGAAACCTCCGCCGGCGAGGAGGATGAGGAAGAAGAGGCAGGAGATGAGCCAGACGCAGATGTTGCCGCTCCTCCCCTCGCTCGGCGGCATCGGAGCTGCGGCGGTCGCCGGCATTCGTTTCGCGTGGTGGACTGCAATCTGAATGATGTTGTCTCAGATCAACATCAGAGCTTAGTCTCCGCCATCGATCGTTCTGCTTTCTACATGATCTGTCGAGGGAAGTCGGGATTAAGCGTACCACCCGGGCGGGTCGTTAGATGGTTGAAGCATTCAACAGAGTCTCGCGCAAGAGATGGGAAGACAACGAAGCATTCTATATCAAGCTGTTTGCCATTGCTGCTGCATGAGAAGTCGCGGCAAAACGGATTACCAGAACAACAGATTAAAATAGCTTATCAAAGAGTCATTATCCTATTCTGCTTCTCGTAATCAAAATTTCCCAAAAAAAAAAAAAAAAAAATCCCTCTGTTCGGTTGCCCAAGCCCATTTAAATGAACACAATGTTTTCTCATTCGAACCAGACTCTGCTTCCCCTGCAGCGCAAACCCGTAACTCCTCCACCCTGTGTCCGAGGGAGGGCAACGGATGGTCGCCACACCACTCGCGGAGAAGGTTGCTAAGGAGTCGAAGGTGGCCTTGGCTGAAGCGGTCTGGACAGGGCCGCCGGGACGACTTGTGGCCAAAGCTCGACTGTGCCGAGTGAATTACAAGCAGTGGTGGAAATCGGATCGGCAAAAGCTCTTACTTCTCCATTCACAACGATGCACTCTACAAGAAAGAGACTGCTTTTCGTTGAAAAACGCCATTCCAGGGTTCTCTATTCTATACGATATCGGCCATTCAAGGTGTTCTGCATTACTTCCAGTTCCAGCTGCAGCGACGTGAAGAGCTAGCTTCCCGTACAACAGCAGTATCAATATTGCCGATACTGTAGCATTGATGATGAGGGCTGATTACGCCCGTCCTTCAGGACGTGGACAAGGTACTTTTTCTGTCTTTCTTTCAGTATCACGCTTTCCGTCTCTGATCAGACATTATTTACAATTCGTTTGATTGATTTTGTAGGTTGATATCTATTCATTGTCGAGGAAATTACAAGGAGCTGGTGGATAAGGGCAAGAGCTAGCCAAGCAGCTGCAACCTCATGGATTGGATACAACGTTGCTAATGTTTTTGCAAACCAGAAATTATAATTAGTTTTTAGGCATAGTTAAACTCTTATATGAAGATAAAAAGAAACACAGAAAAGAATAATATTGTAGGAAAACAACAACAAGAATAGCGTTCTTAAGCGTTTGGATGACAACAAGAAAAATCTCTGTTGGTATCCACATGCGGAATATGTGTCTGTCTCCAAGCATGTTCACTGTTTCAAATCTTCGAATGTTTGGGGTTGACCGCTTGTAATCCAATTAATCTTGTTTATATTGAAACATTCTACAGGGTGCAACTAACTAACGTGTTTATCTCAAATTCTGATCACTTCTCTGTAGCACTTGCAGGAAAAAGAAGATCACTGCTGAACATATTGACTATAATAATGAAAATAATAATTAATAATAAAACAAACGCCAAGTCATGACAAATTAAACTCTTCACGTAACGCAAAGCTAGCTGATCGTCCTGAAAAATACTCATCTAGAGCGTAGGCAGGATTCCACTAAACTTGCTGAGGTCAACGTCGGCTAATAAATCCTATATTTTATCTCTCTCCAATTCTTTTTCCAAGTGGCAAACGTTCAAAGTGAGTTACTTGATGCACTAGCCTTCCTTTGGCTAAATCTCCATTAGGCACACCGAAAGTTAGAAATTTCTCAACGGGTGTCATAGTTTTGCTTTTTGTGATCATATCATATATTTCTCCCTTCAAATCTTCAAAATAAAGATTAGATTGGAGGAAATCGATAAGAACCTTTCTTATTACTATGTGGATTAAAGAATTTATCTTATCAAGCTCATTAGGATAAGAGATAATTGTGTGAAACACCTCCGTCTTTTCTTTTTAGCTGATTGAACCAGTTGGCAATGCCTCGATTAAAGTAGTCAAAATTTGTAAGTTTGACCTTTGACCAGGAAACAAGGAAGATTGGGGAAGTTGAATCCCCACTCATCCTGTCATCATCGATCATCATGCAAAGCCTCTCTCCTTCATTTGTCCTTTGGTAAGAATACCATCTCCTTTTTTAAATTGCAATATTCCCCACTCAATCTCCACTTTTTTTGCTTGCTGTCTGTAATTTCAATCGCCTCCCCACCACAACCACAATGCACAGCAACAGGAATTCTGGTGCCCATCTTTTCATGGAAGCTTCAATTTCAAAGTCTCTCTATAATTCCCAATGACCAAAACATTATCGTTCTTATCCTCTTCGACCTTTCACCGCTAGTCTCCTCTGTTCAATCTCCTATTTTCCGAACTGAATTCTGCCATGCATCGTCAGTCACAAACTTGCTAGTCGCTCTGCACTTATGCTCCTCGAGGTCCTCCCGATAGAACTCCCCTGCGATCGGAGCTTTGTAGATTTGTAGCCTTGCATGTGTTGGGAGGGAGGCGAATGAAATGAGCATTCCTCATTTGTTCAGATGCCCAATAAGCTTGGAAATCTTCACGGATCCGGTCACTCTGAGCACCGGCCAGACCTACGACCGGCCGAGCATCGAGAAGTGGCTCGCCGACGGCAACCTGACGTGCCCCGTCACAATGCAGAGGCTCACGGATACCACATTGATCCCCAACCGTGCCCTCTGCCACCTTATAGACCAGTGGCTCCTCGCTGACCCCGGAGACAACTGCCACGACCCCGTGCAGTTTACCAATGCCGCCGATTTATCACTGGTCGCGCTCCGAAGGAAACTCCTCTCTCCGACCACCTTGCCATCGGAGATGCTGGAGACGGCTAGGAAAGTCCACGTTCTGTCCGTGGAGTCTGACGTCGGCCGGGAATGCTTGGTCCAACTTGGTTTCTTTCCTTTGCTGCTTCAACTTCTGTTCCGAAACCCAGGAGGAACCCTCCTCGACGCCGAGTTCGCTGGAGCGTTGCTCGGCTGCGTTCTGAGTTTGTCGGTCTCCTCTCCTTTGGATCCACTCAACATGCTGAAGGAGGAAGAACCGACCTTGTCTTCGCTGGTGCACCTGTTTGACCGAGGCAATGCCGAGATCAAGATCAGCTTATGCCATCTTCTCGAAGTTATAGCTTCTTCTTCTGCCACCCACGAGCTGTGCTCAATCGTCGTCGACCGGTCGCCCCGGGTCTTGCAGATTCTAGTTTCCATGCTCGGCGACAATTCGAGCACTTTCAAAGCGTCGCAGGCTGCCGTTTGCGCCACGGCGGCTCTGTGCTCGTCTTCGGAGAGCAACCGGCGACGCGCGATCGGGGAAGGCGCGGTGGACGGCCTCATCGCGCACCTGCTGTCGAATTGCTGCGCTCGGAGCAACGCCGCGCCGGCGTTGGCCGCGCTGAAGCTCCTGCTGAGGCTCGAGGCGGGGAAGAAAGCGCTGCTGGAGAATCCGAGCGGCGTGAGGGCGCTCGTAAAGATGATGTTCAGGGTGTCGACGGGGCACGAAGGGAGCGATCACGCGCTGGGGTCGCTACTCGCCATTTGCAGCGAGTCGGAAAGGGCGAGGGCGGCGGCGACGTCCGCCGGCGCGGTGACGCAGTTGCTGCTGCTGCTGCAGAGCCAGTGCGGCGCGGCATCGAAGGCCAAGGCCAGGACTCTGCTCAAGATGCTGAGAGCTTCTTGGAATGGCGAAACAAGGGGACTGTTGTAATTCTTCATAAGATAGTTGTAAATTTCTGCATGCAAAGATTCAGAAGATGATATAAATCAATTTATTTTCTTGCATGGAGTCTGTTTTTGCATTCATCTTCTGTCAGAAAAAAAAAAATAAGCCATTTACAAAAAAAAAAAATTCAAACTTGGAGCAGTTTACTTTCGATTCTTGAGGTTTAATATTTCACGGCTTAAAATCTTGTGCTGAAAGATTTGTCTGAAAACTGAGATCATCACAGCCTCTCTAAAAGAAAATTGAATGAGCGTGCTGGTAAAACTTTGTGACGGAGTAGATAACAAGAGTAAACTTTATTTTATGTAGTCTTTTAGTTTATCTTTTATAATTTAAAATAATCTATTTATAAAAAATATATTAACCTTTAAAATATTTAATTAAGTTTTAATCTATCGGAATAAAGATAAATTCCTCATAGAAATATTAAGTTGCAGTGTGCAAAGTCTTCGGGATTAACTCTATTGATAAATATATAAAAATTTATCTGTATTAAATAGAGATTAAGTATTAAAAAATCTATCATCTTAAATTATCAAATATCTTTCTGTGTAATTTATTTTACTCTTAGTACATTTAGTTTAAGTTATCGTACATAACCTAAGGTTATAGAGAATCAAACCTATATAATACGGTAAAAACTTATTTATTTGGAGGTTTTAATATACAATATAGTTTAACATTTTACTATATTATCCTTGATTCAATTACAATACTTCATTTATTTTAAAAAATATTAGTGATTGACGATCGACGATGGTTGACGGAGGCAACCATGAGGATCAATGACCAATGGACGACGGCGGCGGCCGACGACGGCGATGGCTTACGATTAGCGACAGTAGCGGCGGCAACAGCTGATGATTCGGTGGCTAGCAATGACTGACAACTCGACGGTCGGTGATTCTGTGGTGGCCAGCGACCGACGACTCAGTGACGGCGACAGGATGCGATCGACGGCGATGGCGAGCGTCAGTTGACGACCGACGGTGGTCAACGATCGACGATGGCGATTGTGGACGATTAATTAAGGTTTTGATTATATTTAGATAAAATTGTGATTTGATAAAATTCAGAGAGTAATTTTGAAAAAAATATTTGTTAACCCCAAAATTAATAAAAGTCTTACCATCCCTAAGGTAATGTGATTTCCAATTGCATATCTCTTTTGTAGACGTGACAGACATCCTTCGTTACGTAAAAATTACTGATTCTTTGAACTAAATAAAATTAATATAAATAATCATGGATGGATAACGAAGGTTATCCATGATAACCTTGAATCAAACACTATATATATATTACGCGGAATGATCTCCTACACAGCTTTTATATGAGTACCTATGAGTACCACCATCATCCACCGTATGATCGAGTGAACACTATAGTCAAATCCCTAAACTCTTAGGGTGCATTTGGTTCGGGGTAATTGTTGATAATCTTGGTTATCCATCTAAGGTTATCAACAAAAACCTCGTTTGGTTCAGGATTTGAATGATTACCAAGTAATGAAGGATGCCTGACACGTCATG
>JBAMHZ010440872.1:0-10133 GCA_037177395.1 Alpinia galanga | reverse complement strand
CCCTGACCCCTCTGGTCTTCTGCCTAGTGTCTGGTCTACCTGACCCACTAGGGCTTCCTGCCAGATGCATGGTCTCCTTGACCCCTCTGGTCTTCTGCCTGGTGTTTGGTCCTTCTGATCTGTCAAGACTTTAGAGTTCCCTACTAGGACTTCCATTGCTTAGTTTTCTACTAGGACTTTCCTGCACGCTTTGTCATACATATTAGAACTCAAGTAAACCTAACTTTAAACTTCGATTTATATATCAAAATAAGAAGTAGTGCTTACCGCACTAATGAATGTTGATAAAATTTTAATATGAAAGAAGTTAAAAGGTCTTTTTCTAGTGGGAGAAATTAAAAAGGGATAAAATTTTAAATAGTGATAAAATTGAAATAGTAAATATATAAACTTATCTTCCCTATTTTTTATATTCTAATTTAGAGTGTAATTTTTTTTCTCTCTCTTTGTGAGTAAAAAAGGTTAATACTTACTCATCCCTACCTTTTCCTTTCTTTTCGTCGCTTCTTTTCAAACAAATTTAAATATTTTTCTTTCTTTATTTACCTTTTCCTTTTCTTTCCTCGTCTCCTTCCAAACAGATTGCAAGAATACAACAGAGAAATACTTACAGATTAACAGTTATTTTTGACACTGTAGTCATATTATTTGACGTCGAAACTGCACTCGTTTATTCGAGGGGCAAACTTCTGGATTGGAATTGTCTGTCTAAGTTTTTTTTTTAAATCAAGAGTCGAATACTTTTCAACGGAGGATTAAACCGTGACAGTTTCTGGGATGGCCTTCTACTTAATTTGCTTCACTGTGTCCTTGGGGGCATTTTCGATCACTTTTTAATCGACTTCGAAGAGGTTAAATGGCTGAGTATGTTTAATAATTAATTTTAAATTATTTTTAAATTTGCATAAAACGGAGTTATGTGAATTTAAGCAAAACTAATTTATATTTGTTATGCTGTGATACACACACATAAATAATTTTATTTATTAGATTATTAATAATAATTTATCTTATTATCTTACCGTTTAAGCTTCGTTTGGAGCTCCATAAATTGTTTAATAAATGAGTTTAAATAAATGGTGTTGGACGCATGGCTTTGGATCTTGGTCAAAGAGTTTTTGGATTATTATTTATTTTAATTCAAGACATTATTATTAACTAGATCTATCTCTCCACGTGATTAGTGAATATAATAGGCATTGTGTCCTAATTGCTAATGTATGTAGTGGTTAATTTTTCACAAATGTAAAGTGTCATCTTTCTATACATTAATTACTAGTATTAAAGGTTAAAAATTCATTGTGATTTATTTTCCTTATGATGATATGAAAGTAGACTGATAGAGTATGTTAAGTTAACAGATTCTAATCTTTTGCATAATAATAGACATTGTATTTTTACGATGGTGATAGAGATCATCAGAATAATGTTTCATCTTTTATTACAATAATAGACATTGTATTTCACTCTTTATTAAATCAATCATAAAAAGATATGGAACTGTTACATTAACAATCCCCCCTAACTGTCTCTACCGAGGAAGGGAGTAAATCAGGAGCTCAATTAGTATGTGCATAAGAGGTGTCCCTCATTGACTCAAAGTTATAATTTCCTTGGGAACAAACTCCTGTTCATTGTAGACATACTTTCATGTACTTACCAACAGAGTCAGCCCCAATGACTTCAGCCAACCATAAAGAAAAGAAGTTTCACCATAGTGTTGCCTTGCACGGTGTGATGACAAAATAATAAAATAATTTTTCATATAATAATATTTTGAATTTGAGCCTTTAAACGAATTATTTATATAGTTGGAGCATCCGTTGATCTTGTTTATACTATTTAAATTTATTATATTTGTATTATTTGAATTTATTACAATGATTGATAAGAAAATTTTTATAGGATCAAATTGTCCATCTCAAAAATAATAAGATCAAAATTTTATACATCTGATTTATTTAAAAAAAAAAGACATTGTGAACCATCTAATTCAAAACCAAAATGGAGTAAATTAAAAAAAAACATGGTATTAATTACTAAAAATTGGGGCAACAATGTATTCCATCACTTAAATATCACTCAAATAGGGCTTTAAACGAGCTAAGTCAAGTCAAACTTTATAGTGTTCAAGATTATTTAATAAAATAATCAAGCTGAGCTAAAAAATAACCAAGCTTTTGAAACTATTGTTAAAGCCTGACTTGTTTTTTTTTTTTATTTGAGCTTTGTTTGAGCTTGATTTGTTTAATTTGTATCGAATTTCTAATCAAACTCATTTATGTTGGTGCAAGGGCACTAAATAATTGAGCTTAAGTTTTGATTATTACAAATGTTCAAAATTAAGTTATATTATGATCTAATATGTTATGTTAAGCGTGCATGATCATAAGCTTAAGCTAAGCAGAAAAGTCCAACGGGTCAAAGGACCAAGGATAAGTAGGGTAAGCTCAGTATGAGGAGTGGTGGTAAAGTTGCGTCCTCAGTACGGTGATAACTTTAGGCGTTGGTCTGACTAAGAGATTCGATGGAATATCAAAGTCAAGATCAGACAGTCGAGGACTATTGTTGTTACCCTATGTACTCTGATGTATTACTGTGCTACGTTTGTGATGCAGAAAATTTGTTTATGTTGATGATCAACTAGACTCCAGTTGACTAATGTGTCACCAGTCGATTGGTAGAGGCATCAGTCGACTTGTCAGTATTAGTTTTTTTAAAAGTTGTTTTGTACTTAATTTTTAAAAAGAGCGGTAATATTGTTATTGTCTCTTTTACTTTATTTTATAAGCTTTGTGTCTCTTACATCTAACGAGGAAGAAACTCTCTAGTAAATTGTTCATCGAAAGCGGCAAAGAATCGCATACCTTATATTAGCAGCCTTTTCACTGTAAACCAAATAAAAATAAACTTGTGCTTTTGTCTTTAAATTTTCCGCTGCATCTTACATTGATTTTTGAAGAAAAGAAAAGAAAAGTTTTAAAATATTATTCACTCCCTCCTCTAGCATCTTTCTGATCATACAGTTTCAAGCTCGAATCAAGTTTTATTCGTATTTCTTGAAGTTTGGCTTGTTTAAACGTTATTAGACTCATTTGTTTATTTATTTAAAACTTCAATGTTTTATTTAATTGGTTAGTGAGCTTGTTTGTTTATTTATTTAAAAAATATTTATATATTTGACAAAAACTTGATTCTTTATTTATAAATTTAATAAGACATGTCACAAATTTGTTTACTTGGAAGTTATAATATAAATATATTTTAATACATTATAATAATTATTTCATGAATCAAAATAAAAAATATTATTTATAAAATCTTAAAAAATTACATCAAATATTATTATAACTCAAATATCCAAATAGATATGTACAATTCGTGAACATACTTTAATCATGAATATAATTTATAAATTATGTTCATGAATATAGTTTATTAGTTTGTTTAAGAACATTATTTACGAACACGGTTTATGAACACTAAACACGATTCACAAATACTAAACACGGTTTACGAATATTGAATATGGTTCACAAATATTATCTACGATCATAATTCACGAATATGATTCGCGAATACTGTTCATGAACATTAACAAGCTGAACACATATATATTCAAGATTATTTATTTAATTTATCAAACTATTTAAGTTTATTTATTTATTTGACTTTGTTATTATTAAACGAATATAAATGAGCTTTTATAGAATTGAATACTAAATTTATTTACGAACATTTGATTCATTTGCATCTATTCAAACAGTAGTCTTTCACTCATCACTCTCACTCAGTTATTCTTTATTAATATACTAATTGTAAGATAAAAAAGAAAATTGAATATAAGCATATGAAATAATTGGCCTTCTTCCACAATTGGCTTCCCTTCGCGGAGCAGCTTACCGCAAGGCGGCGGGTCACCTTCTTTCCCCTAATTTTTCTTGTTCCTCGCTGTTACTTTTACCGCCTACTCGACTCCCAAGCTCGCATCTTTTTCTCGACGGGCTCCAAATTGAAGCAGCAGCAGCTCCCAGCGAGCCGAGAAGGCAACTGGCACCAACCCTAACTCTTTCCGACCGAGCTCCGATCCGCCTGACGCCTCCACATTTCCTACCTCCCGGGTGGTGAGTTCGGCGATGAGCTGAATGAACCATGGGCTGCTTCCTCACCAAAGAGGCTTCCGCTGCCCCCACCCCATCCTCCCTCGGTAGCCGCCGCCATGGCCGAGATAAGGAGCGACCTTTCGGCCCTTTCGTCTCCGAACTACAATCCCAGGCCGCACCTCCCGGGATCGATGCCGTCCCTGAGGTCGACGCCCATGCCCGGAAGATGGACGCCGAGCAGCCGGATGGAGATCGCCCGAAGCGCCGCAGGCGACAGAGGCTTGATCCTAGGCTGAGCAACCCCCCTGGTCATGTTCACGGTGAGCAGGTGGCCGCCGGGTGGCCCTCCTGGCTCTCAAATGTTGCTGGGGAGGCCATTAAGGGCTGGACGCCCCGCCGTGCCGACACCTTCGAGAAGATCGACAAGGCAATCTTTCGTTTTTTTTTAGCTCCCTCATGCATTTGATTCGGTGAGTTTGGCTGCTAAAAGTGGTGCTTCTTCCTTTCTATTTAGATTGGCCAAGGAACCTACAGCAATGTTTACAAGGCGAGGGACATGCTGACGGGAAAAGTCGTCGCTTTGAAGAAAGTCAGGTTTGACAATATGGAGCCGGAAAGTGTGAAATTCATGGCGAGAGAGATCCTTATTTTGAGGCAGTTGGATCATGCCAATGTGGTGAAACTGGAAGGTTTAGTGACTTCCAGGATGACTTGCAGTTTGTATTTAGTATTCGAGTATATGGAGCATGATCTTGCTGGTCTTGCTGCGAGTCCCACTATCAAGTTTACTGAAGCTCAGGTTACATTACCATGATAGCCATTTATGCTTTTAATAAAAGCATGACTTTTATCATGATATCTATCTGATATTGATTTCTTTCAGGTTAAGTGTTATATGCGTCAGTTATTGTCAGGGTTGGACCACTGTCATAATAATGGTGTGCTGCATCGGGATATTAAAGGTTCCAATCTCCTAATAGATAATGAAGGGTTGTTGAAGATTGCTGATTTTGGCTTGGCTACATTCTTCGATCCAAACCGCAAGCATCCCATGACTAGCCGGGTGGTAACCCTTTGGTATCGAGCACCAGAGCTTCTCTTGGGAGCCACTGACTATGGTGTGGGTATAGACCTATGGAGTGCTGGCTGCATTTTGGCGGAATTGTTAGCTGGGAAACCTATCATGCCTGGGAGGACCGAGGTACCATGTGGGTTTAGTTCGTTGCAGAAAGTGTTAGCTATTCCTCCTTTATATGTAAAGTAGCTGCCATTCTCCATGTCGTTACTGATACTACAGGATAATATTGCATAGATTCAAGTTAGGCAAGACAAATCTATCGTTGTAGAACTTTAGTTGTATCCAAACACTGAGAGTTCAGGCTCTTGCTTGCCAGAAACACATGAATAATAGTGTAGATTGATAGTACCCTATTATGAACGTGTACAAAAGGATAAAAGATTCAGAAGAGTATGAGGTACATTGGTTTTCATCTCCTGAAGTAAGCTTTTAACATAATCTCCGAACCAAAGATGCAAATTGGCAACAGGTATGCTAGGGGCGACCATTTTTTTTTATCCAAACATCATTTTCGTGTTAGTTTTCAATTTTTGGACATCATTTCAAAGTAAAAGTTGTGGTTTGTAAATATCAAAACAATGTTCTCTGTGAAAACCTGGTGATAGTAATTAACATGTCCTGACAGAAATGACTAAAATGGTTGAACTTGCTTGATCTAAAGATGAAGCATCATTTATTCAATCTTTCATATGGGTTTCACTTGCTCTTTCACATCTATAGTTGACTTTACTGTGAAACAAGCAAATAAGAGGCTATTGCTTGGTATATAAGATTTACCTAATTAGGCTCATAACAGTCAATTATGTCAACTTAGTTCTTGGAAAGTCAATGTAACTTGAGGTGTGTCTGCGTAGAGGCGCTACTACTGTACAAACCATAAGCTGTTTAAAGTGTTTGCTGAATATCATCAAGACCTACTACACTACCCATATACTACTCAAATATACCAGTATCAAATTAACATTTTTGCTATTTTAATGGTATCTATTATCATGGCTGGTGTGCTCTGAAATCTGAATGTTTCCATCTTTATTAGGTTGAGCAGCTGCACAAGATTTTCAAGCTTTGTGGTTCCCCTTCTGAGGAGTATTGGAAGAAGTCAAAGCTGCCGCATACCACTATTTTTAAACCCCAACAACCATACAAGCGCTGCATAAAGGAGACATTTAAAGATTTTCCACCATCTTCATTGCCACTGATTGAAACTCTTCTTGCAATTGATCCAATTGAACGTTTAACTGCAACAGCTGCTCTAAATAGTGAAGTAGGTACCACATGATGTGAACTCATTTACGCCCAATATAATGTTTGTTTACTTTTTTCTGCTATGAAGAATATTGCAAATTGTAATAATACTAGTGTCTTAGTTGCATTAAAGAAGGATCTCCTAACAGCTATTTTCATATAACAACTATCTACAAATAATAATTATCTTCTAACTTTTATTTTGTTATGATATGCTTCATTCTGTCCCAAGTAATGTATATGAAACTTTTGCATTTTTGTTTTCTCTGTTTAAACTGTAATCATTACCTGTTTTGATTTGTGCAGTTCTTTAACACTCCACCATACGCATGTGAACCATCAAGCCTCCCAAAGTATCCACCAAGCAAGGAGATGGATGCTAAACTGAGAGATGAAGAAACAAGAAGGTATTCACAATTATTCCTACTCATTTCTTTTGTTTATTCCCAATGGATCATGGAAAATGAATCCAAATCACCTTTTAAAATATAGTTTACACTATGGCTATCTCTTTTTTGTTAAAAAAAAAATGGTTTTTTAAAAATGAAATGTATGGTCTTGCATCTGCCATTTAAGAAAATAATTATATATATTGCATGCATGTGTAGCTTTTGGAATATTTTGTTACCTTGGAACTGCTTTTCTGTGGGTGGTCAATGTACTGCAAAGACACATAATGACACTCAAGATAGGATCTAATGGTAAAAGTAACGGCTCAAGTAACATGGTGGCTTCTTTTTAGAAATTTCTTTCCACTCATAGTTTAAATGACTTAAACGCTACTTCAATCTCCCTCCTTCATGGAGTCACACTGAAAACAACAATCAATATGGATAGTTGACACATAACTGGACTATAAGTGACTTAGGAAGCTGTAATTTTTTATTCCATATATTCCGTGTGATTAATGATGCCAATTTTTGTAGGTTGAGAGCTGGTGGTGGGAAAGCCAATGTTAGTGGAACAAAGAAGATACGCACACGAGAGCGAACTACAAGGGCAATTCCTGCCCCTGAAGCTAATGCGGAACTTCAAGTCAACATTGATGTAAGTGAAACAGTCTTTTAGTTTTTTAATCATTTGATTGGAAAATAATTTAACATTGGTTTGCCACTGTGAACTGTTATCTTCCTACTTTTCATTTATAAGAAATAAAATTACATTCTTTTCCTAGGAATCCTTTTCCTAATCATAGCTTAATTTTCACAACACCCTGCAGATGACATTAACATATACTTCATGGTGTTTGAATCTTGATTGGCTATAAGAATAATTTTAAAATGTAAATAGGTTTTCTTTGGTAGTTTAGCCATATCAAAAAATATTTTTAAGGGTATATAGCAAAGAGTGCAAGAAGGAAATAGAGAAGTCAATAACTAGATTCAATTGAGTTTTCATGTACACATTGAATCAGAAAGAGCCGACTTTTCATTTTTAGCCTATGCAAGGAAACATGGGTGCTAGTGAATTTTTTCCACAGTTCACATGAGAGTCATAATGTACATGTTTTGAAAAGACTTTTTAAGCCTCAAGCAAACTAAATGCTACTAAAACCACGACAGCTTCTAGATCTCTTAGTTTACTTTCTCAACACTTGTATCTCAATGGCTGCATTTGTAATGGTTGGTAGCCTTCTTACTCGTGTTGCTAAAGCATAGTTTTCTTTCCCTCCTGAATTGAGCTACTATTTATGAACAGTCAAGTAGAGCTATTTGTATGCGACTTGGATTTCTAGTTAGCATGTTACTTGACCCTCTTTGTGACTGACAGAGACTGCGTCTGATTACTCATGCTAATGCAAAGAGTAAGAGCGAGAAGTTCCCACCACCTCACCAGGATGGAGCACTTGGTTATCCTTCTGAGTCATCCCACCCTATGGACCCTGCGTTAGATCCGCCAGAGTCCTCATTCAGCACAGTATTTCCCTATCAAAAAAGTGAAGTGGCAGTGTGGTCTGGCCCCCTGATTGATCCAGCTGCCATCAGTGGCCCAAGACGAAAGAAAAAATCTGCAGCGACTCAGATGCCTGCTAACTTAAAGCATCTTTCAAGTGCTAATGCTACCAAGGAAACATAAAAAAGGACAGAGGCCTTCACTCAAGTTAGATGAGAAGCAGTCCATATGAACTGGATAGATCGTCCATTACTCGAGCATTAAACGCCTTTAAATTAAATTGGGAGTTAAAATAGCTCCCTTCGCCCCCTTATTCGTTTTCTTCTACATCTGTTTATTATTATTTTTTTGTATGGTTAGCCTTTTGATAGATGGCCGCAGAGGAATTATTTTTGTCATGTATATTGTTTTCTTCCTTTTTGCTTTCTGCCTTTTTCGATTTGCTTGTTTATAACTAGATTCTGGCATTGGATATTTTCGGTGAAATAAGTGTTTGGAATCCTGTTATTGCATTCATTTGTATATTACTCCTGCCCATGCCATTTAGATTTCTGTCTACTGTTGGCAAATGTCATATAAAAAACCTGATTCATGTACTGTGACAAAATCTTAATGTGGTCTTTGCTTTTGGAGAATGAATGTATATTTTTTTCCCCCATTATTCATATGATAATTTTATATTAGGATTTTGTATCCTTAAAAGCTTATTTTATTGGTCCGGGCAACATGTTCATAGTATCTTACTCACTTAGCATATTAGCCTTTAGGGTTTGTTCGGACGGCTAGTGCAGCTGTATTAAAGTTCGAAAGGGCAAGGGATCGATTTTTAGATTTTACCGTCAGGTTACCGATGATTCTACATTTCTGTGCTGGTCGTTCTGAGTTTCTGATTTACCTCCCTCTATATGTAGGGGCAGCGGTGAGAGGCTACTAATGTGGCGGTTTCACATTTCTTACTCACATAGCATATTTTTTTGACTCGTTTGGTGAAGTCAATTTATAAGTGAACTCAGAGAAAATTTAAACGAGAACAACTTTTGGTTAGCTCAGTTGGTAAATGAACATAGATAACTTTTAAGTACATAGAGATTAATTTTAAAAAAAATATTATAATTTTGAATCATCAATCGATTTTCTTCTTTGCACCACCTGTTACATAAGTTTCTGATTTACTTTTTTATAGGAAAGAGACAACTGAGTACATATTATGCATGATCTATTCAACGGATGTTTAGTTTGTGGTTCACTAAGGTAAATCCCTCCCATCTATTTATTTGGATTTTTGGAAATTAGTGGGGAAAAAAATCGAAATTCTTATTATTTATTTTAAAAAGTTAAAATTTTGTGAGTGTCATTATTATCTACAAAAATATTTGCTTGAGATTAAGTTAGAGCATAATTAGTAAGACATGATGGTGGGTGGGGGGGGTTGCTCTAGGTGTCGTAGCCAACGCAGCAGACCTTGGCGTCCACTCCCCTTTGCATCACCATCAGTAGTTCCTCCGCCATACTCGTCATTGCCGGCGAGCACTCCCCCTTGCATCACCATCAGTATCTTCCCCGCGCCTTCCTTCGCCCCCGCCACCGCCTCCCTTGCCCGTCGGTCCCCCTCCGCTACCCAAGCCGTCCACAGTACCGCCACCGCCGCCGCCCTCCCTTCCCTCCCCACTTTCATCAACTGCCCCCATCACCGCCCCCACGCACGCGCGCCTCCGCCTCTTAGCAGATCGCCGCCCCTCCCTCCCCGCTACCCGCTGTCGCTTCCATCGGCAGCAGCGCCCGCTCTGCCATCGCGGCTGGCACCTCGGGGGCCA
>JBAMHZ010440861.1:0-10135 GCA_037177395.1 Alpinia galanga | reverse complement strand
TCCAAAAGCTCTGCAGCTTGAATATGTTTTGATTGTATTATCTCATCAATATTATTGATTCAGTCGTCCCTCTTCAGCTTGGTTTCTTCCTGTTCATGACTTTTCTGTAATCATGAACCTAAAATTGTTGCCGATCTCCACAACCATCCTCTTCTGGGTTTGCTTCCGTTACTACAAAACATCGAGTATGTCCAACAACACAACCAGGTGTGAGCCAAGAGCTGTGGAGATTTTACCCTATAAGATTCACTTATCTCCATAATAATATGATATTATCCACTTTAAACCTAAGTTATTATGGTTTTATTTTTTACTATACCCAAAAGGTCTCATATCTTTTCATTTTATAAGCACATGATCTTTTTCATGTCTTACTAATGCGAGACTTTAATTGTATTACTAATATTCTTAATAATCCTCCCCTCAAACGAAGGATCACATTAAGCTCCTCTTCAAGCCTATCCTTCTTCAAAGGACTTACTTTGTTAGATGTCCAATTCTCAACTCATCAGGTATTCCTGTCAACTGTCTGGTCCTTCTGACCCAGCTGAACTTCCTGTCAATTGTACGATCCTTCTGACCCAACTGGACTTTTTGCCAATTATCCAATCCTACTGACCCAACTGGACTTCCTGCCTATTGTCTGGTTCTCTTGATTCGGACATAAGAGTCTTTACTTCCTTCGTTCGAGACTCATGGTTCGACATGGACCATTGGCTCGGATGTAATTGTTGATGCCTATAAGATTTACATATTTTCATAATAATATGATATTGTCCACTTTGGGCTTAAACTCTTATAGTTTTATTTTTTAGTTATACCCAAAAGGTATCTTGTCAATGTATTTTTTTATCTTATAAGTAGATGATCTTTTTTGTTTTACTAGCACGAGGGTATCTGAGCCTTCGGCCCGACTAATCCCTGGAGGTGGTCAGCCCGGCCCCACGGTCCTATAGGGTCGCCCCTTCAACAGTTGAGCCAAAAGAGATCGGAGCCCCAGTGGATTTCCACCAACTACCTGGGTAAACCAAAAAGCGCTCACAGCTTTAGCGATCTAGCCCGGACTCAGCAGTCCCGTCATCCCTGAAAGACTGTCCAATGCCAAAACTTTACTCTATCCGCCGGGTAAACTCATGTACAGAGGGCCGCCCCCATGGATTTTTTCAAAATTCATCGCCAAACTATGTCCCAGTAGAGGATCGAACTGCGTTCTCCTGTAGAGCAGATGATCTTTTTTTATTCCTTATTAATGTGGAACTTTGATTGTATTCAATACTCTCAACATTACCGACATCAGCTATCCCTTTTGGCTGAGTGGCCATCTTGCTTTTGAACTCAACTGCAGCAACAATGGTCCAATTCTTGTGAATTTGTATTCAGGCTTGCTTCAAGCCCTCGCCATCAACTATGAGAACAACTCCTTTCAAATGCTGAACCCACTAGTCCATGGTTTCTGCCCGATTTTGGCTTATAACCTCTTTTTGAATCCCACAAAATACTTCAAAGTTAGTGAGGAGAACAGACAGCTCTTCTTCTTGCATAATTGCAAGGTACTACCATCCAACTATTCTGAAAGAATGAACTGCACTCCTGGTGGCACATTCGCTTATCTTGGAGGACATTACGGCAACTCAAGCCTTCCAGCATCATCCTCAGGGTGCAACGAAGCCACTGCACCTGTTCTGATTAAAGGAGAAGAGGAAAAAGACTTTTGGATTACTGAGTAAGGGATCCCTGATGGAATGGCAAGATGTGGCTGACTGCTCCAAGTGTAGAAGTGGTGGAACATGTGGATACATCGATCCTAATTCAGCTTTCTTGTGCATCTGCAACAGTGGATGGCATTACTCTAGCACTTGCAATAATGGACTAAGTAAGAGATTTCTGTTTCTATTCTCAAATAATATAACCACAGTGCTCAGTTCTAATGAATCTAACCAACTAATGCCCTGCACCACTCACTGATACTGCTTAAGCAAGTCGATAAACCAAGAATATTCAGGATTTTACATGACCCTTCAGCAATTCCTGCCTCTCATAACCTTCGATTTAAACCCTAAGGAAATGTAACTGAATGTGGCACTTTCCTAGTTCACCAAGGGCAGTACCTGCTTTCATCAATATTGCACTATAGAGTTATATACAGAATGTTCTTGGTGCTATGTGATTTTTTCAACTAAGAAACTCAGCTGCATCTACAATCTAGTATTGAAAGTAAAACTTACGTATTTTTATATACTATATTGTCATTCTGCAGGTGGTTCTGCTTCTACCACTTTCCTTCAGTTATTTGGAATACAATCTCGTAGACCAAGAAAACATAATTTTGGATCATTGGTTATGGCTATAAAGGCCAATTATATGCTAAAAAATGTTTGTAATGCATCAAAAAACAAAGACAATTAAAAAAAAAAGAAGACAAAAACGAGAAGTGCAGATCAAAGAGGAAAGACTAGATCAACTCAACTGATACACCCAAGTCTAGAGATTAACATTTCCAGGCTAAAAGATTGAAATGCCTTTACAAGAAGAAAAAGGTAATAGCTGTCTTTTAAGAAGCAAACATTTAAACACTGGTGTCAGAAGAGAAACATTCCACTCCTAACATAACTTTCGAGAAATTTGCATCGTTTCATTCTCCTTTTGTTAAACCATAATTTTGTCACTCTCTGTAATTACTTAACAAAAACACAAAAATGTCTTCATTGAAAGGAGAAACCTTATAAATTTCACTTTAAAAGTGTTTGCAGGTTCAGTCACAGGGGTAGTTGGTCTCATCTTATTCATCCCTGTGTTAGTCCTCTATGCTCAAAAAGGATCTGGAAAAACTGTAAATTTTTTGTACAAATCAGAGAACACACGACAGATTGAAACTATGCTTGCAGAATATGGTTCCCTTGCACTAAAAGATACAAGTATTCAGATTTGAAAAAGATCACCAAATCTTTCAATGAAAAACTGGGGAAAGGAGGCTATGGAAGTGTGTTCAAAGGTACACTCCAAGATGGTCGTTTGGTGGCAGTAAATATACTGAGCAACTTCAAAGAAAATGGAGCTGAATTTATTAATGAATTCATTAGAATTGGCAGGACTTCTCATGTCAACGTTGTTAGTCTACTTGGCTTTTGTTTTGATGGTAAAAAACAAGCTCTAGTATATGAATTCTTGCCCAATGGATCTTTAGAGAAATACATTTATTCTGAGAAGCCAAAATTAACATTAGGTTGGGACAAACTATACCAAATAGCAATTGGTATTGCCCGAGGATTAGAGTATCTTCATCGTGGATGCAGCATGTGCATTGTACATTTTGATATAAAGCCACAACATTTTACTAGACGAGGAGTTTTGCCCCAAAATTTCAGATTTTGGATTAGCAAAGTTGTGCCCTCAAAAAGAAAGTATACTTTCCATGGCTGATGCAAGAGGAACAATAGGATACATTGCACCAGAAGTAATTTCAAGAAATTTTGGAGCAGTTTCCACAAAATCTGATGTCTATAGCTATGGGATGATGATCTTGGAAATGGTCGGTGGAAGAAAGAATGTGAAGACATGTGCAGACAGAAGTAGTGAAGTTTATTTTCCACACTGGGTTTATGAGCATCTTGATCAAGATACAGACCTTCAAGCATACGATATAACAGTTGAAACAGAAGAAATTGCGAGGAAGATGATATTGGTTGGCTTGTGGTGCGTCCAAATTATGCCAGCAAACAGACCTTCCATAACCAAGGTGGTTGAAATGTTGGAAGGAAGAATCAGTGACATGGAAATGCCACCAAAGCCTTGCTTTTCTTCTCCTATTCACTTTGCCGTTAACTCTCCCTGATAGTGTAATGATGCATTGCAATTGGCTTGACATGCAATCACTACCAGTCAAGCCTAAAATTGTATAAGATAACAATTCATAGACAGTTCTACAATTCATCTATGTTTTGAGTGTTTCATCAGTGTAAGCATGTGATCGACGAGATGAAAACATTTAATTGCTGAATTGACAAACTCCAAATTAGAATTGCTTAGCAACAAATCAGACATGAAAGTTAAGCCTTGAGATATACCTCAAGCACAAGAGGTCCAACTCCAAGCCTCTAAACAAAAGCTGCATCAACCATATCAGCTGCCGTCAATCTGTGAACCTGCGCAACAGGCATTAAAATAAACTAAAGTCTGTACAAGAAAATTCCATCCACAGGAGTCTTACCTTACATGCTCCATGCTTGTTATGATTCTCTTGGTAACACACAAAATCAACAAACAGCAGAGAAAAAGATGTTTGATGAACCTTATAATTATCTGGTTGCTTCCTTGTACTACATTTATCACTCATAATCTGCCCCAAATCATTGTCAAAATCCACTGGCTTCCTTCTTCAATCGCACCTGCTAAAAAGAAATATGGATAGTGTGTAACAGATAATTGTGCCAACATTATTTTTCTCAAGTTTGGTGCTACTGTTTATCATTTTATGGTCTCTACTGTGTAGTTCATGAGGTGAAAATTGATAAATACAAACGGGTAATCTCTAAACGGATCAAAGCAAAGCATTCAAAACTTGTGTATAACAATCTGGCAGAATTTCGAGCTATACCTCAATGAATGCAGAATCAAATTCCACAAGTTTCATCTGTGCCTAACCATCCAGCATTCCCCTTGTTGTGAGTCTCGTGCATTTCAAAGTTGGAAGTAGATCATACGGCCCATTTACAGAAATGCGATATCAACTCATAAGTCCAAAGAAACGGAAAACTCAAGCGTACTTATTTCAAGTTTCTCCTCAGAAATCTTACCTTGAGATGACTCCATTAGAGTTGCACATCTCCATCTAGCTCTCCGCTGACCAAATCATTTTAAGAAAGAAAAAAAAAGACGTTTGAAGCAATGGACACCTGATCGGCAGCCAAAAACAGAACAGCAGGATTTGCACTTTGTGCGGAGCCCATCTCCATTTTCAAGTTTCGCCGGCGCCGGAAATTTGCTAAGGGGGAGGAGATTCGAGGGATCGTTACGCCGTATCCCTAACCACCTCCATTGCCCTAGCACGAACTACCTCCCATGGCCACGATCTCGCGTGTGGGAAGAGCTCCTCTAGGGTTCAGAGGCGGAGGCAAAGGAACGGCCATGGCAAAACGAAAGAGGAGAGAGAGAACCGGAGAATTAGAAACGCACGCCTATCGTCCACCGGAGTTCCATTATGGGCCGATCTCAGGCTTTAATGGGCTAGAATTCGGTTCGGCTCCGATCAGGCCCGTTTAAATATCCAAAATGCCACTGGATTCATATTGGGTTGTATAAATAAAAAATCAAAAGTTATTATTAATTTTCAAATGAATTATTTTAATAAATTAAAATAATATTTTATTAATTTCTTTAGACACCTGAGAGTACACTGTGGCTTTTTTCCTTTATTATTATTATTATTATAGTTGCAATAATAAATTCTTTAGACAATTTTATTTAATTCAAATCGACAATATATTATAGTTGATATATATTATAATAATTATGAATTAAAAAAGTTTTTTTATCTATTTAATTGGCCTTGTTCTCGTGACGAAATAAAATAAAATAAAATCTTAAAACAATACATAACTATGCATGCGAGTGGGCACCGAGCACTTTCATTAAAAGTCAAAAAAAAAAAAAAAAAAAAAAAAAAAAAAAGGTAAATTTCGTCCCTCCAAAGATTATTTTGCATCTCCGAAGAGAATGGATCGTTCTAAAAATTAATCGAGTCGAATATTTAAATATCTGATGTTAGTAAAAAAAGAGATAAATCGAAGGATAGAGTAGCAAGTGATGCAAATATATTCAACGATTTAATAAACATTCTTTTTGCGTCTTTTGGAATAGTAAAGAATAACAATTAAGACTTCTAACAAAGATTTTAATATTTTTTATGATTTTTTAACACAAATGTATTTTATTTTAAATAGAATAAAGTATGATAGAGATCACAGAAGCTCTCATGATCTATCTATAAGTATATTCTATTTTGTGATTCAACGTCAGTCTTTTAGTAGGAATCACAATTTGTATATAGTCCTCATCACAATTATAGTCTACTATGTGACTATAACACACATAAGTAATTTAAAGTTTTTGTTATTATTTTTATTTGTTTGAAATTTATTTATTTATTTTTTTTTCAATTCTTAATGTATTTAAACAAGAGCTAAAACTCTAGGAATTTTTTTATTGAGATGATAAATTATATAATGTTAAATTGTTGAATAACCTACTTTAAGTATTTTTTAATTTAATTAGATGATCAATAAAAAACTTCTGTAAAATCGGATCGCATCAATCATTTAAAATCAACGAACTTAGAGAACTAGATGTTGGAAAAAATATGAATGAAAAGGAAATGGTGGAAGAGACACTCTATTTTGTACGAGACTTTAGTCTCATATTAAAAGTTTTTGGGTTTAATGATTAATTTATATTATTTCATAAGCATATACGTTGTGAACAAATACATTAGAAGAAGCATTCTCTCATATGTATATCCACAGGGGTGCAAATTCATTGCCCAAATTATACTAAATTCAAGTGACTCGTGTGCGAGTGTGACCTGCACATATTGAATGTTAAATCAATCATATTTTGCCATCTGGATTATTTCTATTCAATTGTAATGAATGTACTACGATGATTCTACGATGATTAATGTCAAATCGTTTGACGTTTTACTACGTTAACATTTGACGCTTCATTACAGTGAGTAAAAGTCATTTAATGACTTTTATTTGGTTAGCTTTGGGAAGGACTCCTAAACCCTATAAAAGAGAGTCTAAATCTTGAACAAAAGATAGTACAAAGTACAGACGAGTATTCATCCACCTGTGTGCCCCTCTTTCTTCTTTCTCTTTTATTTGTCAAGTATTATTCCGCTTGACAAAATTCTATAATAGTACTCAGGTGCATTTCAGTTCATCGCGACTACCTATATTTGATAGAGCTCGTAGTTTCACCATTGTATCCTAATAAACGGACGTCCTGTATTAATCTCAAAGTATCGAGGAGGTGAGATTAATCTGTTCTAAGAAAACTACATTTGACGCATACCTCGGTTCCTCTCTACTCAGGCAGTTCTATTCGGCTCAATAGTTCAACTCAACAATTTGACTCGGCATCCCAGCTCGACAGTTTAGCTTGACAACTTGACTTGACAGTCGAACTTGGTAGTTCAGCTCGGCAAACTAGCTCGGCACTCAATAGTTCGGCTCAGTAGCTCGGTTCAGCAATCTGATTCGGTAGTTCAGTGTAGCAGCTCGGTAGATCAGCTCTATATAGCAGTTAAATAGCTCATCTTTGCATAGCAACTCGACTCATAAACAACTCTACTCGGTAGCTCAACTCAAAATTCAATTTTTCCATAAAGTTACTCAACGGCTCTCTTAAGAGAGTTCTGACATTAAATACTTCAAAAGACAAATTGAAGAGGAAGGTTGTGTTTACGACAGCGGGTCGATCGATGTAAACATAAAAATAGTTAAACAAGTCGCCTTAATTCTTTCTTTCTTCAGCTTTCGTCCCCCTGTAGCAGAACGTGGAAGGGCGTACTGACGGTGTGGTCACCATAAGTGAGGCGGAGGACGTACACGTTTGCCCTTTGACCGTCTGCTTCTTCCTCTTTCCTCGCGGAGACCGGTCCTTCCTCTCTCTCATCTTGTCGCTGCGGTACGCACACTGGCGGTACCATTCCTCACATGCGCCTCTGCGGCCCAGGACCGACCCGTACCATACTGTACACAACATTAAACCGTGTACGTATTCTTACAAGGGTGTTTCGGAAAATTTACAAAAAAAAAATAAAAAATAAAAATTTGAGGGCCAAATACATTAAGATTCTCTAATGACTAAATCAATACCGTTATTTATTCAGGGTTAGATGGTGTTATTCTGCAGGACGGCGAATGATTAGTATAGATAATAGATTTATTCTAAAGATTAATCATCGATTTTTCACAGAGATCTTATGTCTTTTTACTGTGCTAATATCCGTTTGAGTTTAAAATAATTTATCTGTGATTTACCTCTTTTATGTTAATTGTGAAATTATCGTTAGATTGTGTTCAAATTCGTGCTCAAGCGATGTCTTTTTTTTTAATTACATTAATATGTCATATGAAAATTTGAGATTAATTCTAAGTAAATATGAAATATTTTATTAGATTTTTAATCGTTTCAGTATAAAAAAAATATAGAACCGTCACATATTAGGCTCCTCATCACTATCCCTATATGTGAAAGAGGGTAAATCAGATGTCAGATAGCCAGCATAGAAATGTGAAGTCATCGATAATCTGACGGTGAACTCTAGAGATCAACCCCTTACCCTTTCAAACCTTAACACGGCTATATTGACCATCTGAATTAGCCTTGGGAGGATAAAACTTGTCGCAATTTATTACTCTTTATTAAATTGAGAGACCAACTAGGAGAAACATTTGACATAAAACAGTATCACATTGTTATCACATAGAATTATACTAATCAACTCTTTCTTATCATTAAATACATGTTTTAAAGGAACTATAATTGCCCTCAAGGGCGTGATGTAGCAGCAACAATGGTGAGGCACATTATAAGAGAACACAGTTCGATTCTCTACTAAGGTATACTTCGGTAAATTTTTAAAAAAAATCTATAGAGAAATTTGTCTGGCAGATGGAATATGACTTCGGCGTTGTACAATCTTTCAGAGATGACACGACTATAAAGTCCGAGTTGACCTGTTATAAAAAACTATGAGCATTTTCTTAATTTACTCAAATAGTTAGTAGAGATCCACTAAACTTCAACTTCTTCCAATATAACTGTTGAAGGGGCATCCCTAAAAGATTGTGGGACAAGCGAATACTCCGATGCTATAAAAAAAAACTATAATTATTCAATTAAGTGCATTGAAAAAAATATTTAGTGGTTTTTTAAAATATCAAAGTTCAATTTTTTCGGAGCAAATTAAAAATGTCTGATAATTTTCTATACTTTCAGATTTATCCATTAGAAAAATTAAAAGAAAAAGTAATATGCTTAATTAATCGTGCAAAGTTTGAATAACAAAAAATAGAATAAAATATACTGAAATAAATATATTTTTAAATAGAATAAATTATTTTTAGTCATTTTTTAAATATAAAATAAAAAGAGGTTTTTTTTATCAAAAATAAACACAGCAAGTTGGATGTGTGGGACCCCCTGTCTCGTTTTAAATTGGAAAAAAAATGGTGAGCTGTCTCAGTCAGATGTGTCCGTACCATTTCAGTAGATTCGGCACAGTTCATGTTACTAGATTTGGCACAAATCAAGCATAGATTTAACATACGTGGCAACATTTTTTAGTTTTCTAATTTTATTTTTTCTCTTCGTTGAAAAAATGGAAATTGAAAAAAAAAATATTATCAAATTTCTAATAGGATAAAATACAGAAGACCTTGGTTTTTTTGAATATATATATATAATTTACATCCTATGCGATAGATATATATACGCCTTTGTGTGACTAAGAATATATAGTGCTCATCTCCATGTGCAAGTTTGCATCATCATCATTGTTTGATCTGATTGTGATTGCCAATGACTGCAATGTCATGGCAGTGATCGAGTGATTTTGGCTTGATCACGTGCGACTGTAGATTTGTTGCTGGTGGTGAGGATGGCATCAGCAATTCCGACGAATCCAAGAGTAAAGTATAGTATACTCGATAAAAATACTATGCATTATTTATTATTGTACAAATTACGAATCCGATAACAAAGAATGTGTTGCTTTTGGTCAAACTTGGACGTAGCAAGCAGTGGAGAAATGTACAATTTTTACTAAGACGTTGCTGTGGCGCCTTGCTGGAGAAGTCGGCCGAGTGAACAGGAACTCGACAAGCAGTCATCCGAATCTAGGAAGGAGTCGGCCGAGTTATTGAGAAGTCGGCCGAGTCAGAGCACTTGTCAGCCGAGTCAGGAGTACTCGATAGCAATTAACCGAGTTGGGAGTTCTCGGCAGAGGACTCGACACTAGTTAGCCGAGTCAGGAGCTTTCGGCAGTAGTCGGCCGAGTCACGGAGGGAGTCAGCTGAGCTGCATAAAAGATCATCTAGAAGTCGACCGAGAAGGGAATATGATAGTCGAG
>JBAMHZ010440850.1:0-10135 GCA_037177395.1 Alpinia galanga | reverse complement strand
TCTTATAAATATATAATTCCTTTTAGGCTATTTGTTTTTCTTTCACTTTCTCTTGTACCTTCTCATTTCACTACCAAGATTTCTTATTTGGTGGTGCATACCCCTTTGACTCATCGAGAACACTCTTGGCTATTATTTTCAACTTTGATATCATTTTATCCCATATCATATTAAGGTCATTGTATATGTTTTGTTTCTCATCCTTTAGTTTTCACCATTTAATTCTAACAATCGTGTATATTTTTATTCTATTGATACTATGCTTGAGACATATATCCAACATTACTAATCTATGTTGAATAGTTAAGGTTTTTCCAGGGATAATCTTGCAATCTTTGTAAATCTTTTTATCTCTCTTCCTAATCATAAGAAAGTCAATTTGCTATTTATTATTCTCACTTTTGAATGTAACCAAGTGTTCTTCTCTTTTCTTAATAAATGTATTAGCTAGTATAAGTTCTTATGTTATCGTAAAATCCAATATAGTTTTACCTTTTTCATTTCTTATTTTAAACTCATGACCTCCATGCATGCTCTCATATTTCTCATTTTTCACTCCAACATACCCATTTAGATTTTCTCCTATTAAAATCATTTCATTTAGCGGAATGTTTTGTAATACTTCATTTAGGTTGTCCCAAAACCTTGATTTGGTATTTTCATTTAATCCTGCTTGAGGTGTTTTTTAACTCCTATAACTTCATCCTTTAATCAACTATCTACAATAATACCCACTTCATTTTTTGTTTTACTCTTTTCTTATACCATAACTTAAATCTGAGTATTCTATCATCTTTGACTTCTCACCTACTCATTTTGTTTCTTGGGTGCACAAAATAATAATTCTTCTATTAATTATCGTATCTATTACCTTCATTGTTTCACCAGTGAGGGTTCGTATGTTCTATGTTCCAAATTTTAGACTATTAATTTCTTATCATATTTGTTCTTACCCAACCTCTTGCATGGCGGGAGCTTCGTGCACCGGGCTGCCCTTTTTTTTTATTTGTTCTTACCCAACCTATGGTGTGAAAACTCTTACTTATTTAATACTACACTTAAGTTCTCATGGAAATATAGTGGTCCTTGTTGATACATTACAATCGGACTTTGCAATGCGAACTCTTGTATATTTATCACTGCACCCGAATTCTAGAGATGTAACGATCTTTGCCGAGACGTTACAGTCGAATCTTGTAATGCATTCCTTCTGGAGAACAACATAGTATTAGTACAATAGTTTAATGGATCAATGCATTGAATATTTGTCTTAGTTTAACCTTAGCTGACAATCTAAGGCAACCCTCCTCCTTTATCCGGGCTTAGGACCGACTATGATAGGGTTAACTCGTCATGGACGGAGTTCTTTTTTAGGTCTAGTAATGTCACAAAAATTTGTTGAATATTGCAGTAGGCAACAAGCCTTACCAAGACAAATTTTGATCTTCTTGAATCAGTTGTTGCTGGAAAGGAGACTAAGCCTGAAAATCCTTAGTGTCATTTTTTAAATTTCTATGAGACTTGGGACATTGGTGAAAAGTGAAAACTATAAACTGTCGTTGATGCCTTTACTTATATTTGGAACACTGTCTTCAGTCTGTTATCTGCCTCCCATTGTCGATTGCCTTGTTCATTTGGTCAGCTTGTATCTATCTGTACAGGAAAAAAAACCTCCCCATAGTCTCAAGATTGCTTTGCCTGCTCTCAGGCTATCACCTTTTTTAATAAAAAGCCCAGCTTTGTTTGTGCTTTCTTTAAAATTCTGTTTAGCGTAATCATGAAGAGCTTTGCTTTTCTTTCGAGGAAAAGACTTGATCTGGCTAGAATAGAATGATTATTGAAAAAAAAAGGTGTTTCTATAATCAAGTCCCAAAGTTCTTGCATTCACCCAGGTCAAGGTTAATCTGATATATCTGGAGATATGTCACCAAGGAAGTCAGTGAGAGCCTGGAAAGGTGGATAAGGGGTCAAGAGTTCACTAATCTACTAATGTTGGGAAGTTAACACTTTTATGTCATGGGTTAAGATCTAAGTGAGTTACATACTACTTTACTAGCCTTAAACTGAGCCTGTCTCGTTTCATTGTTTTTCTCTTGCCTGGACTCTGTTATTTCTTGTCCCTCTTTGACTGTAGACCACATTTTCTTGCATTGAAGATCTCTTTTCAGAACCTTATTTAGCTTGAGATTGTATTTTAAATTTTTTGCCTATGATATAGTGGTTCAATGTGGATTTACTGCATCAAAATTAGCCAAAAGGCATGTTCTCGATAAATTTAATGTGTGTGTGTGAGCACTGCATCAGACTTTAGCCAAAAGACATGTTCTAGACCAACTTGATATTTTTGTGTGTATGTGTCTGTGTTCTCTTTAGATATTTGGTGAAATGTTACAATTTACGTGTGTGTATGTGGGGTTGAAGTGCCTCTGGACAAATGTGATCTTGTTTGTTTGTGTGGGTGTTGTGTCTATAGCCCAATTTGATGTGTGTGTATGGTTGAAGTGTCTCTAGACAAATTTGATACGTTTCTTTGTGTGTTTTCTATTGATCTTCTTTGATTGCAATCTAGAAAATTTTATTTTGAAACTTCTAGCATGTACTATTTACTGGCAGAATGAATTATAACTTGGGTGCATTTGACATATAAAAATGAAATTTATTTAGGTGGTTATACATCAGATTTTCTTTATCTAAAAGAAAATTTGTTATACCTAATTAATTTAGGTGGTTGCTACTGTTAGAATGTGACATAGAACAATGAAATGTTTGTAGGTGGTTGTACTTCTGGCTTTTTTAGGTGATTATACCTAATTTTTGCACAAACATTTTTGCTTCCTTCCTTACAAATTTTACATAACATTTTTGTAAGGTTTGTTCAATAAGATAAATAAACATTGATTTTTCTCCTTTTCTCTGTTCTATTAAAATTCTCAAACTCACCTTATTATCTCAATGGCAATCCTCTTCTCTTATATCAAGCCTCTTGGATCAGATCTTTTTCATGTTTTTTTTTGGTCTGTCAATATCCCCTTCAGTCCATTATTGATGTATATGCCATATTATATCACTGATAGTGCATTTTATCTTAATAAAAAGGGTAGTCCGGTCGTGTGGAGTCCCGAAGAAGGATCTATTATACGTAGCCTTACTTTGCTTTGCAAAAGACAATTTTTATGACTCGAACTCATGATCTCTATGTCACAAGGAAACAATTTTACCGTTGCAACAAGGCTCCCTTTCCGCATTTTATCTTAATACTATTGAAAAAATTAATATGTATACTTGTTTTGTAAACATGGAGTGCTTTTGCTATATAAAGAATCATTGTTTTCAAAGTCTCTTATTCTCTTTTCTGCTGCAGATGCTATACCCTCAAACAAAGCTATGTTTCTGCAAATAATTGTTACAATGAAGGCGATGCCCTTGTACTGTGGCCTTCCAACAATTTCAGAATACATGGTTGAAAGTGGATGGACAAGATGTTATTCCAGCATTGGAGAAGTTGGCTGGATTGCGCATGCTGTTTACCTCATGATATACTTAGTCCTTGTTGAATTTGGTATATACTGGATGCATAGGGAGTTGCATGACATAAAACCATTATACAAGTGGCTTCATGCAACACACCACATTTACAACAAGCAAAACACACTCTCCCCTTTTGCAGGTATGCCTCTCTTCACTCTCTTCATTTTTATTTTATTTTTGTTATTTTGTTAGTTTGGAAAATTCCAGGCACCATCGTATGCACATGCTACAAAATTAACTCAGTTTGACTATATAGATCCTTATGGATTTAAGTCTTTAGTAAAATTTGGAATTTCTCTCTCTTGCTTATCCTCATTCATGTTCTTATATCCTTTTTTCACGCACACTTCAATACTCTGCCTGTTAGTCTACCATTCATCCAAATAAATATTAAATACCCTTTGTCTTTCAGGATTGGCATTTCATCCATTGGATGGGATACTGCAGGCTGTGCCACATGTGATTGCTCTCTTCCTTGTCCCAACCCACTTCACGAGTCACATAGCTCTACTCTTTTGCGAGGCTATATGGACTGCCAATATCCATGATTGCATCCATGGCAAGATTTGGCCAATCATGGGTGCAGGTTACCATACAATCCACCATACCACATACCGTCACAACTATGGCCACTACACAATATGGATGGATTGGATATTTGGAACCCTTCAAGATCCCGAGGAGGAATTCAATAAGGCAAAGTGATGCAACCAAAATGACTGTTTGCTTTTGTGCTCAGGCTACCAAATTTGCTGCAAATGTTATCCTGTATCTTGATTTCAATTTAAGGTGAAATTCATCCTCGAGTAGCTTTGGCATTCTGTATGACGTGTTGTCTGACCTAAAATTTCATAGAACTGTTGGTCTTATTTGCGTAAAGATTGTGCACATTGCTTTGTATTCTTCAGAGAGACGCACTGTCAATCTACATATTGTGCTTTCTGTTTAGTGTTTTGACTCATCTAGTTAACTAAACACGGTGCAAATCTATTTACAAACACTAAAATTTGTACATATACAATTCATATTTACTTTTTAAGGTCTTTTCTTAATTATGATTATGCAATGTTAAAATGGAATTCGGACTTGCATTTTATCGTCTGAATACATTTAAATCAGCGCAAGATGCAAGCAGATTCTTGGATCTTTCAATTGAATTGGCTTCGCCGATCCGATTTACCAAACACCGGTTCTGAACGAGGGACTAAACACTAGATGCTGATTATTGATCCTGACATGTAGCAGTGTTTGGAGAATAGTTTTTGTTTTTATTGTTTTCACTTATGTTAGCAATTCCTAGTATTTGTTTGTAAGTTGTAACTATAGTTAGGTGGTTTTTACATATATTAAATACAGCAGTAGGCTTGAATTCTTGCTTTATTTTTCCTTTTAAAAAAATAGTATTTTACTTTTGAAAAAAAATACCGCAGTAGGCTTGAATTCTTGCTTTATTTTTTCCTTTAAAAAAAAATAGTATTTCACTTACTATTTTTCTTTTTCATTCCAGTAAATCAAGGAAATGGAATCTATTCCTACAAATACTGTTAGAGCACTCTCCAACAATTTATTAAAAAACTCTATTAAGTTTAAAAAGTTCAAATCCTATAATAACACAAACAAAAACAAAAACAAAAAATGCAAGGGATCACTTGCAATTCTTAAATGCAAATCTCCCACCCTTTAAAAGACGTCCCACTCCGTACATATACCAAATTGTTTTAAAGTTTGATTGATAATCAAAACGTCCCACTTCATACACAAAATTGTTGCGAAAGATTCATAACCAAATTCTAAAGGACATGTCATTAAATTATAAATAGCAATCGGAACAGATATGAAGTGATTTATATCGTGTGCGATCTGATCGCAGCGATAAGACAAATACACAAGCCAACGCCAAATTAGTTCTTTAGAGACAATTCGAAATGCCAACCTATAACGTCAGATGGTTAGTCCCAGTTGCCATATTTCTCCGATCAAACAGTGTCACTCGCCGACGGAAGCAGAGGACTTCATCTCCTTCCGCCGCCGCCGTTGGCCATCATCCTCTTAAACTCCTCGAAGTTGACGTTCCCATCGCCATCCACGTCGACGGATCGGATCATCCGCGTGCAATCCTTGACGGAGCACTTCTCCCCGAGCTGCTTCAGCACCCGATGGAGTTCCTCCGCGGAGATCAGCCCGTTGCCGTCGAGGTCGTACACGTCGAACGCCTCCCTCAGCTCCTTGTCGATGCCGGCGCCGCCGACGCCGCGGCGGTGGAAATCGGCGAACTCCTGGAGGTCGACGAAGCCGTCGCCGTCGGCGTCCATCTCGGCCATCATGTCGCGTATCTCCGCAGGGGAGGCGGTGGAGCCGAGGGCGCGGAGGACTTCGGCGAGCTCGGAGTCGGAGATCCGGCCGTCTCCGTTGGCGTCGTAGCGGGCGAACACCTTTTCGATCTCGTCCATGCGGTGGAGGCCGAACGAGGGGGAGCGCTGGGCGTCCGCCGCCATGGCTTATCCTCTTCCTCCGGATTCTCGTGAAAAGATACACAATTAATTAGAAATCAAAGACAGCGGGTCGAATTAATATTGCACAGGCAAGAGTGGTGAAGTCGTTCATCTCTTTAAAAAAAAAAAAAAAAAGGAATTTGAAAATGAAACTAGAACGCGGTTTTGCTTGCGTACGCGCAAGCAATAAAGAATAATAGTTGGCCATCATCATCATTTAATCCTGTTGTTGCCAACTCTCCCCAGAATAAAAATGGCTGGATATGGCATATTTCCTTATTTGCTACTCCACAATCTACATAGATTCGTTTTATTTTATTATAGTGGGGACAATGGCATCATTTGATCAGTATCAAGGCCGATTAGCTGTGAGTACAAAAAACTAAACTCTTTATGTACGTGTGCGTGTGCGTGTGCGTCGCTCGATCGAATTGTGCAAAGGGAATTGCTCTACGAAACTTCTAGTTTAATTACTTGTTAACACGAGAAGTGTGACGTATCTAGTAGGCACCCAATCAAATGAGAAAAAACAAGAGTTTACTTATGAATTATAACAAGATACATCAGTAAAAACCACTATGAACTAATTAATCGAAAAACAAACTATCCATCTCTCAAAAGTTGCGTTAACGAAAAGTTGCGGTAATTAAGCACTGGCGTTAGGCGTAGTTTTCTTGCTTTCCCACGCTGCAATTACAGTGTCCGGCGATCCCGGCGGGCCGGTATCGTCGAGCTTCGCAGCCTTCCATTTCGCTCCGTTGTGGCCCAGGTCGTCGATCCCCCTCAGCGCATCGAGAACCTCGCTCATCGAAGGACGCATCTCCCTCTCCTCCTGCAAGCACCTGAACGCCACCTCCGCCACCTGCCTAATCATCCAAATCACCTCCCCGTTCGACTGCCGCCACAGCCGTGGATCCACCAGCTCCCCCAATTCGTTGTTTTGGATCCTGCTCACTGCCAGGTTGAAGAGATTGATGTCGCTCCGCGGCCGTCCGACGTCCACGGCAGGCTTCGACGATATCAGCTCCGCCAGTAGCACCCCGAAGCTGTACACGTCGCTTTTGTCGGTCAGCCGGTAGCACTGGTGGTACTCCGGGTCAACGTACCCCGGCGTGCCCTGCGGCGCTGTCGAGACATGCGTAGCGTCGGGCGGGAAGAGCCGGGACAGGCCGAAGTCAGCGACCTTGACCCGGAAGTCGCCGTCGAGAAGGATGTTGTTGCTCTTCACGTCGCGGTGGACGATCTTGACGGAGTGAAGGAAGCTGAGCGCGTCTGCGGTCTCGATGGCGATGCTCATCCGGGTGAACCAGGGGAGGCCGCGGTCGGTGGCGCGGGAGCCGTGGAGGTGGTCGGCAATCGTGCCGTTGGGGACGTACTCGTAGACGAGGAGAAGCTCGCGACTGTCGCGGGCGGTGGAGCCGTAGAGACTAACAAGGTTGGGGTGGCGGAGGGAGGAGAGGATGGCAACCTCGGTTCGGAATTGCTGCATCCGGCGGTGTCTATTCTCGTGGAGACGCTTGATGGCCACCGTGCGGCCGTCGCGAAGGTGTCCTGTGATCGACATGAATGAGACGGGGAAAAAAAACAAGGAAGCCATGGAAAATTTAAGCACAGCTACCTTTGTAAACAGTGCCGAAGCCGCCATCGCCTAGTTCGTTGGAGCTGATGAAGCCATTGGTGGCCTCGTGGAGCTCCTCGTACTCAAAAATCTGAGCTTTACTACTATCGATTTTAAGCGGTTCTTCAACACGGCGGAAAATTTCTGGAGCTTTTTTGGGACTCGTCTCTATAATTATGGGACTCGCTTCACTGCTAAAGGTGCTTTGAGCCAGCAGAATTGCGTGCTGTTGTGCTTCCTCTGTTTCTCTATTCCTCCGACGGCAGCAGCAGCAAACGCCGACGAGAATTACGACGGCCAAGCCTCCTACGCCAGCGGCTGCTCCTGTTTATCAAAATAATTCAGAAATCAAATTCACATTCCTGCTCATCAAAATTTGTGATTTCTGTACCCGTCCACTACATTCTCTTTACTTCTTTGCTGAAAATGAGGAATTCTCTTATTCGTTCTGGAAATATGGATTATATTTCTTTGTTTCGAGAATTAGAAGTAAACTCGGAAGATCGAGTCACTAACCAATTGCAACTCCAATTTTCCCGCTAGAGTCTGCAAGACCGCTAGAGTCTGCAAGAAAAAATAAAATCGCAATCAAATTGAAGTGGATGAAAACAGAGAGAAACAAAAGTTAAACTGGTCTGCTTTTAGCACAAGATATAACTGCGATAAATCCTTTTTAATTCGTGAATAAATAGTAGAAAACTGAGTAGGATCAAGATGAACTCTTAAGAGTTTGATACATGGCTCTGTTACTGTCAAAACAAAATTTTGAAACACTTTTGAAACCCAATGCATATAAATTTTGTTTTGAAAACTACATAACTTTTGCTTTGTATATGTGTACTCACATGAAAACTACATAACTTTTGAAACACTTCGAAGCATCTATTGCAAAAGGAACAAAATTTATATAAAAGGTCCTTCACAAAGAAACTCTGTGAACGGGCCCTTCGGCGCCGGTGAGTCAAAAGTGTTTAGCTCGACTACAATCTACTTTCTGGTTTCCTACTATATTGTTCAGACTTTTCCCTCATGCTTAATTAGTTTAGTTTATTTGCCAAAATCTTAAAAACTCGTTTGTCATGACTCATTGTAATAGAACGGACCGTTTAGCAGAGCCTACTAGCTTAATTAATGGAATAATCAGGCAGTTAACATTAACCGTAGTAGTTAAGGATGTGACAGTTGAGCTTTCTTACGGTGGATGTTTAACAGTTGGCGGGCCACCCTCACTGCGATTTTATCTTCGATTACGTACGTGAACCAGAAGAACGCAGGAAAAGCTATTATATAACGCTCTCAAGATGATGACCAATCGATCTACCTTTTGACTATTCTAAATCTACTCGTGAAAAATCAGTTGTTGCCTTGAACAATCTGGAGCAAGATTGGCTACAGAACAAAACGCAATGAAAAAAAAAATAATCACCGGAAAACAGACCATGGACAAACATGGGGAAAGATAGAAGTAATCTTAATTATGAGGGAAAAATTTGAGCAAAGAAAAATAAACTGTGGAACAGATCAAGAAACTTACTTCGTTGGGGATTGCAAGAGCTTTCTGTGGCGGAGACATTATTGGAGCAGAAACAGACCTGCCTAGAGTTGTTGTACCCGCAAACCCCGCCGGAGTCGATGCACTTGCCGCAGCTTCCCTGTATGCTCTCGTTCCAAGTGACTGTGAATCCCTCCTGAAGTGCCTGGGCGTAGCTTATGTTATTGGACGTCATCCCATCCACTGCCGCGCTATCCATCCGAACGCGGACGCTGCTACATGTAATTAGCCACGAAGGCAAGCTAGAGTTCGGCCAAAAGTACAAGGGAGTAGTGGAAGAACACTCGATACGAAGAAGTCGCGCAAGGATATAGGCGGTGCAGTCGAAGAAGAAGGTGACTTCGACATCGCGATCGGTGTAGGAGAAAAGAGTCGTATCGATATCGGTGTCCTCCGACGGCAGTGAACAAGGCATGTCGAATAAGCTCTGGTCGAGGAGCGTTATCTGGTGGTCGGAGTAATCGATGTCGCCCAACACAACATACGTCTTACTGCCCACGTCAATGGTTATGCCAGAGACACCGGAGCTGTTGCAGCCGAGCTCAAAGCTCGGGTGGCCGCAAGAAGGGGGCCTGTCGGCGGTGTTGAATGGGTAGGCGACTTGCACGATGCGGTTGCCGCAGGCGAACGGCCGTTTACCGCAGCTCCTGAACAGCGCGTTGTCATCGGATAGAGAAGGCGAGAAGCTCACGAGAACGGAACAGAGGAAGATGACAAGACAGGGAGAAAGCGTCCACGACTGCTGATGACTACGCATAGGGATCGGTCTGGTTTGCGATCGATGTCACAAATATCACCTGCGATCGTCCGTTTGGAAGGCAAGCGGAAGGAGGAAGACAGAGAGACCGCAGAGGAGATTGCGTATTTGAGAAGGTGTTTGTTCACCTCGTGAATAGTGAGGGGGAGAACCAGACGATGGCGACTGCGAGGAAGCAACGAGGATTA
>JBAMHZ010440839.1:0-10135 GCA_037177395.1 Alpinia galanga | reverse complement strand
ATTGTTCACTAATCAACTTTATTTTTTTTTCTTTCACTTAGAAAATTACTTTCCTTCATTTACTTATTTTCTTCAAAATTCTTTTTTCTTCTTCAAAGAATTTTTTTCTTTCCTTTCTCAAAAGAATTCATTTCCTTAGAAAATTTCTTTCCTTTTATAATCCATTTTTCAAAGTAAACGGGGCAAGTTGGAAATAGACGGAAAGGAAATTCTTTAAAAATAAAAATCGCCCTTCCTAATTCTAAAAACCTGGGTACGCTGCCGTAAACTAAAACCTTGCGCTCTTTGTCCGTATAGGCTAAACTCCCTTCATGGGCCAAGCTCCGAGCGCCGTCGAAGACGTTGGCGAAGAGGCGCCGCCGCCACCTCCCAGTGTCGGCCAATCTCCTTCTCCGGCCGCTTCTTCGATGGAAGATCTGATCGCAGGTCCTCTCTGCTCTCCCTAATCTCAAGAGCTTTTAGGGTTTTTTTCCTTCTCTTTTCCGGAAAAATCCTTCTTTTCAAAATTGATCTCTTGCTGAAGGGATTCTTGCTACGGTTGTGCATTTCCAAACGGGTTTAGCTTTTAGGGTTTGTAAGCGTAGGACTCGAGAAAGGAGGATTGAAGCCTTACCTAGCCAACTAGTTTATGAGTTCAAACTATTGATTTGATTAGCAATCAACCATGCGCAAATATGATGTTGAGCTGAGCTAAACTAAATTTTTGTGGAAACTTTACCACTATCTCAGTTTGTCGTAATCTATATGTTATATTTATTTTTTCTGATATAAAGGGCATGCAGTTGTCAAGTGAAGATTTTGAACATTTTTCTCACTAAAATCACACAGCAATAGAGAGGAAATGGAATTTCTAGGAGTTCATGACTTCCTGTTAGCTTATGGTTTGGTTCTTTATTCTGTGAGCCTGAGAAGGTTGACCTGATGCCCATTTTATTTGTGCAGAAGCGATGGCGACCACAGATAACAATGGCGAAGAGGTATGCGAACTTCTATTACGTCCAATGGATAGCTTGAGTTCGTATTTGGATATTGTCATCCCTGCATTTTTGCTTCCGGAGATTGTGCTTTTTAACTGTTGTTTTCTTAGCTCCTGTAGTCACTTGAAGCAAAGGCACAAAGAGCATTGGAATGCCCTTGCGTTGCTGACTTGAGAAAGGGGCCCTGTGGGATACAGTTTTCAGAGGCACTTGTGTGTTTCATCAAGAGCACTGCGGAAGAGAAGGTAATTTTTTGTAAACATTGTATTATGATTCTCTTTATTGAATTAACTAAATGAAGCTTTCATATAATAGTTCATAAGAACAAAAGCACGTAGGCCCTTATTCTTTATGAACAAAATTTAAGCAACTGTTATTTTTTCACAACAATTAATAATGAAATAAGTGAAAATAGGTTGAGATAGGACATGTTAAGATCCTTATAGATTTTATGGGCAGAAGAGTTGAATCTATTAGCGTACATCATGATATAAAATCAAAGGAAATATTAGTCAACGTGATAGAAAATTAGTTTGAATATTACAATTCATATTGCATTGCATGGAGCATCATTGATGGATAAGGTTGATGTAACATCGTAACCTACCTACCAAATAGTTGGAGTAAAATTTTTTGTGCCACAATAGTTTGGTCGTTTCTGTCTTAGTGCTTAATGGAGTTGATTTGGTTTTCCAAGGATCAGATGCACTATATTTGATTCCTTGCCGGATTAATCAATACTGTTTATTAATAGTTGGATACGAGAACAAAAGCGCATAGACTTTTATTCTTCATGAAAAAATTTAAGGAACTGACATTCTTGTGCTAAGATAGGTTGATCATTTGATCTTAGTGTTCAACAGAGTTGATTTCATTTTGCAGGGATCTGATTGTGTGAATCCGTTTATCGCATTGCAAAATTGCATCAAGGCAAATCCCAATGCATTTTCGAAGGATATTTTGGACGCTGAGGATACCGAAGAGGAGGAAGTACAAGAATACAAGATTATAGCTCCATCATGGTCTAGAGAATCCAGGCCAAAGAATTGATACAAGCATATTCGCTCTATAGTCAAGTTTCAACAGAATCAGAGCTACGAAAGCTAACATGATCGAATGCATTCGTCGCTGAATAATATGTTTTTTTTGTCAAAATGAGCTTTTCTATTCAGAAATTTGATCATGACATTGAAGTCAGGATTAGTGGTTATTTATGAAAGATTATTTAGTTGTTTCAACTTTAGCTTGTACCCCACGCAATGTTCTTGCAATATTAATTTGAAGCTTTGAACACTAATTATCTGAGGTGCTGCAAACTTTATAGTTGTCACTGCCAGTTTCATTTGTTGCATATAATCGATAAGAGATGAACTAATCATTTCTTAATTTGGTACGAGGAATAGAACAAGTTGTTGATTTTTCATTTCTAAATATGGATTTTTCTATAGTTTTAGCCAATTCATCCGGCTCTCCAATTTGCTGAACTAATCGTTTGGAGGGATTTTATGTTTATCGTCTTGAAGGCGTTGAACACCTCTTTAGTGATTCAGACGTCACTTTGAGTCTTGATCTTTGGCAAAAGAAAAGGGAGAAAAAGAAAAACAAAGACTGAAGACAATAATGATAGATTACAATGCCATCCATAGTTGTCGGCCTAACCACGAGTCGGCACCTATCATTAGCTAAATCTAATCGCATTTCTAATTGATGACTGATAAAATGGAGCAAAAAAAGAGCATAAATATATGGTTAAGAGAGGGCCCCACAAACCTAATGATATAGATTGCAATTATCTTATCTATAATTGTCGGCCTAACCGTGCGCCGTCACCATTCGAGCTGGCAAATCTATTCGAGCTCCCACGACGCGAGACCCGCCGCTCCCGCCTTTTGTCCTCTTACGCGCCGAACGAGTTTTTAATTAGCTTCAATCCCGAAGAAGCTCCGAAAAAGTACACCGATGAGATGATTGCTCCTCCCCCAACCACCGAGCGGGCTATCATTCGCTCCGTCCATCCACAGTTTGCTCTCCTCGACCATCTCCGATCCGGAAGGAATCTGATTCGATTCGAGGAGGTGGCGGAAGGCGGTCTTTTGATCGACTTGGTGGTGGTGGTTTGTTCTTCGCAGGTTCGTGGCTTCTAGGTCGCCCAGCCATGGCTCCGTGGTGCGCCTTCGCTCTCTTTGACTCTTATTTGATTGTTTTCTTCGTCCTTGCTTGCTTTTGTGCTGTTTAGATTTCCGTATAGTTCTCCTCCATCGGAGGATTCGATTTCAATCTTGACCGTGGTTGCGGTCGCGTGGGAGATTGGAAATTGGTCGTTCCTGCTTTGTGTATGTCTATGTTCCCTCGATATAATAATCCGCGCTGGACGAAGAGGGTAGAGTTGAAACCCAGGTAGGAAACTAGGGTTTCGGGTGATTAAAGCGGCGCACTTGGACAAACCCATCGAATAATCACGGGGGAGAGTTTAGGGGAGAGGGAGATGGCGCCGCGCTACTCGCTTACACCGAAGAAGCTAGCGGTGATGGCCAGCGTTTTCCTGTCCGGCTTCGTTTGATCACTATTGGGTTGAGGCTCTCCTGCGAGAACATCGCGCCTCAGAGAAAAGGGTGAAGGAAAGTGATGAGGTAATTACTTTGAAACAACAACAACAAAAAAAAAAAGCCTTTAATCTCACTAAGTCGGTCAAATATATGATCCTCTTGCACAGTTGGACTCGATTTCTTATTTGTGTATTTATTATGGCCTCATATTGTTTAACTTGAGTATGTTTTGGACACCTAACCTAAATATTATTTTAAATGCGTCTTTCCAAATCTTTCTTCAATAGGCTAATTTTTACTTTCTTTCTAATATTTTTATTTTTTATCCTGTTATTCTTATATATCTGCAAATCTACTTTAACAACTCTTATTTTTTACTCGTGTGCTCACTTTATAATCTAACATTTAGCTTGAGATAGAGATTTAATTTAATATCAAGATGTGAAACATAGAGACAGAGATTTAATTCAACCATCAATGATTTAATTAATTTCAAATCCTAAATGAATATGTAGTAAAAGCTTCTAGTTACAAAACAGAGATGATGATAGGTGCACAGTCAAACAGATCTCAAACACGATTGAGGCATGCCATCTCAAATTCTAAGACATATAAAAGATGATCAAAACAAATGGGAAGGGAATCCTACAGTTCATGTCAGACAGAACTCAACTCGCTATAAATCATCTGCGTTATCGAAAGGCATGTATTCTCTCAAAGGAGCTAGAACTTCCAATTTACAAGAGCAGGAGCATAGAGGGACCAGAAATCTCACCGATACAAGTGGCTCATGTTGTCACTCACGTCTCGGTTCCAGTCCAGTACTATCAGAACCTCATCTGAAGCCATGGCTCAGCAGCAAGGCACCTAGCAGTGAAGAGGAGCAGGTGAAGTTCATGCCAATCATTTCTCAGAATGTGGACAAATTTGATAACATTCAGGTTAAGGCTTTCAAATCTGGCATTGTTGATTGGGGATTGCTTGAGAGATTGAAGTATCATCAGAAATGTGTGGCTCATTGGGGAACTAAGAGACCCAAATCCATCAAGAACAAGTCTCCAGTGCTTTATACATTTAACACACACACGCAACACACTGGAAGAAAAACTCGTCCTCAACCTGAAAGGTTTGGTTCTTTTGATCACAAAGCAAAACAGATAACTGTAGATGAACACTTCGAACAGTTGAACCATTCGAAAAGAGCTTCGACCATAAGTCCTTTTGCGCAGGATAAGCATGTTGCAGATAGTCAGAAGCACTATGATGCTTGTTCAGACTTGAAAGCCACATGTGCTGAATTGTCATTGCAGATGGATTTTGAACCTTCAGTTTCAACTTCCAATTTTCTAGTTCTTACTTCAGCTGGCACATACGATACCACAGAGATTCAAACCACTAGCTTGCAACATCCACAGGAGTTCCAAGATTGTTCTCATAATCAAAGTTTAACAGATTGTTTGTGTCAACTACAACATAGCAACAGCATACAGAATCATCTACGCGATATTGCCCAGACAAGAGGGAATAGTTTTGAGTCGTATTTTGATGACACCATTTTAATGGAAGGTAAAAGCTGCAAATTTTCAATTTGCCATCTTGTGGATGATAAAGTTGTGGATGAATCTCCTCGCCTTTCCAACTCTTGTCTTTTCCCTTGCGTTAGTCTAATCAAAGCATCTGATAGTTTGCAAGCTGAGACTAATATATCAACCGAAAAATCAAAACATCAAATCAATAACCAGAAGCAAATTTCTCAAAATAGTCTCCAGCAATTTTTAATCCTTGCGGCTAAAGAAGAAAGAAATTCATCTAACTGTCAATCAAGTGTTAGGCTAAAGTGGATGAAGCGAACTGTAAGTTTAAAGGAGGGTTCCTCAGCCTTAGGGCTGAGAACACTAGATGACAATAAAGAAATATCAGGTTATAAGGTGAGGCGGAGTCCATTGAGGATGGTATTTAACTCTTTGCTGATGCCAAAGAACACTGTGCATCTTTCTGGGCCAATTTCCTCTTCACCTGCTCGAAGTTCTTTGATATATAAAAATGGTATGTATCCAATCTCTAAAATGACAGCAAATACTTCAAACAATGAATCCTATAGAAAACAAGGGTTACTTCACAGTGGCAATCATGATGCTCAAATTTGGAAGGCTAATCTTCAAATTTCCTGGAAACGTGGTGTGCCTTTGTTTATGTTCTCGTCCTCAGATGGTGGTATACTTGCAGCAACAGTAACAAGGCAAAGTGCCATGCACAAGCATGATTTTGAGCGTGCTTATTCAATATTTTGCCTTCATGAAATTAAGAAGATTGATACCTTGGCTAACACCGGGAAAAGAAGTAATAAGCAATGGTTGGTATCTGATGTCATTGGAAGGATGAATGTTTCAAGAACAAAAAATCATGATCCTGAAAATCATTATTTCACAAGAGAGTTTGTGTTGTTTGGTGCTGAGCCAACACCATCTCAAGGACCTGATACCTTTTCACTTAACTCTGAGCTCGCTGCCATTATTGTCAAGGTTCCTGAAGAAATAATAGAAAGTTGTGATCATTCTTTGCCAGGCATCAGCTACTTCAATAATGATTCATCAGTAAGTATTAGCCGTGAAGAGAGCAGACGGCAAGGTGAACAGGAGAGTAGCAACTCAGACCTTTGCAATGTGGTAATTCTACTTCCAAGTGGAATTCATGGTTCATCAATTGATAGCAAACCTCCACCATTGATCCAAAGATGGAGATCAGGAGGAAAATGCGACTGCGGAGGCTGGGATGAGGGTTGCAGCCTGACTGTTCTAAGCAACAAGTTCCATGGGTGCAGCAGCTCAATGCTGAGTAATATGGGTAGACTTAAGCTGGCTTTTCAGGTACATAAACACCTTTGCGATCCAATTTGTTTCTGTTGTTGGATCAATTGTTTTTAAACTTGGAAAAAAGTTTATCCACCTTTCTCGAATAACGGTGTGGCTTTTCTCAGGCTGGATCACGGATGCATTCTCACGCCTTCCACATGGTTTCTTCCGAAGATGGGTTATACACAGTTAACTTTGCGATGTCCATTTCTTGTGCTCAAGCTTTTGCAATTTGTCTAGCAACCCTGCACTGTTGGGACCCTTCCATTCGTTCTTGTGAGCCAAAAGAACTGCCACTGCAAGATAAAGGATCTCCCACTGCAAATGAGGAAGGAAACATGCTTTGATATATTTTTTGACCCTGCTCGAGTTTGTTATCTCATGATTATGGTCAAATGGATTAGCCACTATTTGTACATGATGTGTCATAGTTTGGTTAGATGTGTGTACAGATAAGAAGTTTGATTAAAAGTAAAGATATTACGTTCCATCTTCATGCTATGCAATTTTCTTATCCTTGACTTTTTAATTCTTCACTTGTGTTGCCATGCAAGTTCATTCCTCCTCCAGTTGATTTGGCATAAATTCAGAGACACCTACGCCTGAAACAGAAGATCTTGGAAATACTTGCATTCTAATTCTCATCAAAATATTAGAGTTTATATGTAGGAAAAAAATAATACAATATTCATGCAAATTATTCAGATAATAATCTCATGCAAGGTCACGCTCCAGGTGAGCTTTTTTGGGGGCCATGAATTTGGCATGAGATTTATATAATACATCTGAGGACTTGGGCTATATTAGTGATGGTCATGTGATCTCTAGTTAGGCCTCGATAATAATTCGTCATTGATCGACAATATCTTTGAAGAGATGTGATCTCTAAAAAGATATTCTAAAGAAATACTTTAAGCATACATTAAAATAATCATCCAGCATGACAATAGCATAGGCCTACCATGAGCACACAAAAGATTCAATATAACTATTAAACAACAACTCTGAAGTCATTTGATCTCTAAAAATACTCTATAATGCATTAATTAATGTAATCACCAAGCCTACCATGAACTCATAAAAGACTCCATGCAATTATTAAACAACTCAAGCAAAGTAACCAAACATGTCAAAGAAGATGTTTTCATCAAGTAAGAATTTCTACCAAAGCTCTTATTCTTCATAATCTCATTGAGATTGGGTCAAACATAAGCTCCAACATCTTGATGAGATGGCTAATAAAATGGTACTTAGCTCATCCTCACTCCGAGTCATTATAAATTATTTTATAATGCCAAACCGAACACAAGGTTCAACAACTCCTACAACACAACATTTATTCAAATTTCAAATCGTTCCCTGATGTGAGCTTCAATTTTAGTGTTTAAGCAAACGATTGAAATTAGGTTTTGCTTTATGATTTGATACGTGTCTTTATATGTGTAGAAATTTATAGGGACACTCCTGGAGCTTAGAGAGCTCATGCTCGACGAGATGAAGGGATGATGACAGTGTGTGACAAGTTTGGTAGTCTAAAGAAATCAGAAAAGGCTGAATGGGATAACTGAAAGACTGCAGGATGAGAAATATTAAAGTGGTTTTGGAGTAGCTATAGAGTGATAATTTAACGTGGTCAAGTTGCAAGCCTAATGGTTTCAAGGTTTAAAAAAATAAGATAAGGTATAACTCCAACCAGCAGGCCCACCTACTGGAGCATAAGAAAGGTATTCCAATCTCTTGGTAATAGATTGGGAATGACCTCTTCTTCTTTGGATGACAAACGCATGAAACTCACTCCAAAACTTTAGTCGCCACTGATTTTACCTAGATAAACTCTTGTCTTGTTTAAGAGATTTCCTTTCCTTACCAAACCTACCTACCTGAACATTACTAATATGCCCTGACTTACTCCAAATCTAACATTCTATCAAGCCCACGGAGAACTTCCTTCTTAATCTTTGAACCCTAGTTACTAATATGTCGGATTTGGGCAAAAAGTCGAACAAAAGTTGTATGCCATTAACTCTAAGAGTGCATTTGATTCAATGTAATTATGGATAGCCTTAGTATCAATCTAAGATTATATTACTTAACTCAGTTTAGTTCAAATAATAAGTGATTCTTAGATAATGGAACATGCTCACCACGTCAGCAATTGGAGCATATGATTCGAAATCACATAACCTTGAAAGAGTAAAATTTTCCTTGATTCTAAAATCTAATTTGGTAATAACATAAATAATGTTATACATGATAACTTGAACCAAATGCACCTTAAGGATACTTGCCCTCCGGAGCACGATGCAATAATAAAAGATGGGATGACTTTCCATGTAATTATAGCTTGAAACTCACACAAGACATATTATATGCACTTGGTGCTTGAACTACTAGTGAGGTTGGGTCATTCGTCATGATTCATCTGCATTTTTCGAATTTATTTTGGTGGTCAATGAAACTTTTTCATGGAATCGAGTCAATTGTTTTTAGGATTAATCAGTTCATATCTAGCTCTCTCTAACTCTAATGCATTCAAAACCTCTAATTATTAGACAAAAGGCTCTTTTTTTAAAACTAGTATCATATATTTAAATCTTCAGTCCGACTAATCCTGGAGATGATCGATCCTGCCCCACGGATCTTTCAGGGTCACAAGAATCCCGACGGATCTCCATCGACCATCAGGGTACAATAGAAAGCGCTTGTGTAGACAGTCTCAAACTGCAACATCCATGATTTGTCACCCAATTGAAGAAAAATCATGCAAATGCAGCATGACTGGGGATTGAATCGTAGATTTCTGAGAGTCGAGTTGGACACTTTACCGCTACACCGTAACCCTGGGGGCGACATAGGACTCTCTTACACTTAACTATGGAGTACTGAAATAAATATTACAGATGGCAATTAATAAGGGAAGCTTCGAGTGTTATCCTATAATAGACTCGAGATATTAAATGTGATTTGATCTTTCAATATGAATGTCTACTTTTAATTAATTAGGTCTTATTAACAATTAATTGAGTCTACAAATGAACATTATATGTGCATTTTTCATGATAAGATTATTTTGATTCTCACTCGAATGGCAAAGGATAACAATGTGGTCAGATGTTAGTCCTCTCTTGTCGAGTCCTTCGGAGAAAGTTGGTTTGCCTGACCGTAGCAAGATCTTATCCACATTAACATTGGTCAAAGGGTGTCGGTGTTTTGGCAACCCCTCCGATGTCTAAGTCAAATAGGAGAACAAGATAGAAGAAGAAGCATGTGAGTTGAATTTTGCAAATTCACAATTATCTTTTTCCATTTACCTGCCTTCCTCTTTTATAGTCTCTCCAACTCTTCTCTATTACTGCATACCTCTTCGGCTGCCTTAAATCCACATATTTCACTCCTTTATCACGTAACCACTTCTACACATACCCTTTCATCTCATGGCCACCTCCGCAAACACCGCTTCAGTACGTACCCACGTATGTTCACTAGCTGTCATAAGTCTTTATTGTAGTCTTTCTCCTTGGACAAGTATTCTTCAAGGAGCATTCAGGATGAAATTATATCAACTTCGACTTCTAACTCTTCATGTCCCTACTTTTCCTATACTCTTAACTTTTTGAGCTCCTGCCTCCTTAGATTTTTGACTTCGGAGTTCTTGACTCCTTGAGCTCTCAATTTTCGAGTTCCTGACTCCTTGAGCTTTCGACTCCTGAGTTCTCGACTCCTTAGGTTCTTAACTCCCAAGTTTTTGACCTATCGAGCT
>JBAMHZ010440828.1:0-10135 GCA_037177395.1 Alpinia galanga | reverse complement strand
TTGAATGTTTCAAATTTTGGTGGTTCACTATGGATACTACTAATCAAGTGAGTCTAAGCTATGACAGGGAGATTCTACTTTGAAATGATCGTTTCTTTCCTGACCAAGCATTATGCACGTTTAGTGTACAGTATTTAGTGTCACATTCATTATGGAAATAGTTTGATCTTGTTAATATTGTTTCCATTGAGATTATTTTTCCCATACCAGTAAATTTAAAAATTAAGAGTTGACATTTTACATGCTATGCAAAATTAAGGCACGAGCATCCTTAATAACTATTTTTGGTATCTAGCAATTTACCCTTATTTAAAATTTCAAGATTATTCTACCCAACTCATCAACAAACTAGATAAAATCTGGGAGACAATTTCCAATTTTACAAGTCTACAATTCTCCTTTTGAAATCCAAAATAAAATTTTCAGAATGGAGGAGAAAGGGTTTCAAAATCTCCACAGCAAACACACATACACAAGGTTTTAGGCCTGAAGGGAGCCTGAAGGCATTTATGGCAGGAGTTAAACCCAAAATGTTGATGTTTCTCAGGCCTTTGCCAAAACATGTGATGCCGATCTTTAGGGAGTTCTTTTAGTCCGATCCTTCGAGCTTCTTGATCGCGGCCACGATATCAGGTACAGCATTCCGAAATGCTTGCCACTGCTCAACTGACAGACTTATGCCTGGGTATATACAGCATGAGCACACAAGGCAAACAAGATTTAATTCAGGCTGTAAATGTGGATGCAAATTGATTTCTGTAGTTGCAAAATAAAAGTAAGCAGATAGGAAAAGAAGAAGAAGAAGAGTTCGAATGCGCAGTCATTTCAGTGTGAAGAGCTCAACAAAATGTTGTGTTTAGGCTGAAGGGGCTTCTAAAGCCAGATAGTTCCCCAATGTTCAATTGGGTCCTATCGAATTCCTCCCTTAAGCTACCCAACTTCACCTGCCTCCATGTTGACCTCTGCCCCATCCTCCTCTGCGACTTCCTCCAGCCTTGGGGGCGGCCTTGCCACCTCTACCCTTGCCATCCCTGCCATTCAATTCCTCACCGTCATCGCCTCCTCCACTGCCTTCTTTGATGATCATCGAATGATACTTTACACAACAAATGAGACTCGACTGACATTGTCGACAATCATGGAATCTAGAATTCAATGAACCGTAGAGATAAATCCGCAGCTTCAGCACAATTATATCTACCTAAACTATCCAAGTCCTCAACTAACTCTATCAACTTAAAAGGAATAATTGTTGCTTTGCTAAACAAAATGTAATCAAATATACAAACAACAAAAATCTAAAATGCCCTCTTCTACGTCACTTCTGCTTGATAAAGATAATTTGCTTTCCAAATTGGCCATCCTCCATGAGGTACCAGGAGTGAAAAAGCTTCTTTACAAATTGTTCACCTTGATCAATGGGCCTTAAATCAATAATGGGGTTATTGAAATCCAATATGAGTGCGACATTGATAACATAAAAAGGTTATTTTTACTAAAAATTGAAAGACATTTTAGAATCCCACCTCTTGAAGATAGTGGTAACCCTCTACAACCAGGCATTTCTGGAATCTAGATAAAGTGGGCAAATGGAGTGCACTATACAACTTTAACATGGCAAGGCCAAAGCATTATGATTTTGACATACCCTCTAGTTCTACCTGAGTTTTTCCCTAAAAACAATGTCTAAAATGATCAATGGAACATCTCCATTGCATTGGTTTGCTTATGGCCCTCTTGTTGGTAAAAGATACTCTAGTTTCTTACACCTCTACCACTAGTAAAGACAATGTTAAACATTTATTCAAGACAGTTCTGAATGTCAACACTGTTTATTTGTGTACAGAACAACTTTTAGGAAAACATAATTTTGCGGGCTAGAGGTGTTCAATTGCCCTTAAATCACATGGATATCAAAAGGGTTTAAAATAAAGGGCAGCACGTAAAAATGAAGGTGTTTCAACCACTAAAGGCCAAAGATTGTTTTGTGCCCTCCAAGTATCCAAATGCCCTCAATTCGCATGCATATTGATGTGTTCAAGCTAAAGCTTCTATGAAAACAAAGGCATTTGAACCACAAGAGGCAAAGAAAAATATTTGTTCTGTACCAAAACCCACACAAACTATGCAACCATGTGCCTAACGGTCCGCAGCTAAATCACACATCTAAAACCAACAAAAATAATCCATAGATGCATGGTTATATATATATATATATATATATAGAGTTCCAATCCATGTCAACTAATACAATATTTTGCAAAACATTGCTCTCTAACCTCCAAATGTCTAAATACAATACAATCACATGGATGTATACTTTGTGAAGATTTGCTCATTTGAACTCTTAAAAGAATCAAAACATTTTTTGTGTGTTCCTGATAGCATGCATATAGACTAGTGAAACATGTCTAAAAGTGTTTCAAAGTCACTTCTCATGTTCAAAACATACAAAACTAAAGAAGAAATACATGGTTACACACAAATTACCTACCAATGTTCAACCGGAATGAAAAAGTGAGGTTTGGGATACAAAATAAATATGTCGTCAAGACATTATTTTGGTGGTCTTCTGAAGCTTATATGCGCTCAATTCACATGGATGCCAATAAGGGTTCAAACTAAAGGTACTATGTGAAAATGAAGGCATTTGAACTAGTGAAAGGCAAAAAATAATGTTTTAGCAAAATAATATTTTGGGTCAACTTGCACATAAGTTGGCAACCATGTATAGATATGCATCATTGCCAATTCTCACATACAAACACACAAAATGATGAAAATATTTGAATTTAGACTAATTCTACCTCTCCATGCATCTCACAATGCTCTAAATATTCACTTTGACATAAAACCATATTTTGCTAAACAATGGTTCTATGTCAGCCATAGGGCAAAATTCCTTAAATTTTACATTATTTAACAAAGGATGTCCGATTATGATCTTGTGTATACATGAGAACATTTAAAAACTTGCAGGGCACAGAACAAGGTCTTGTAAAGATATCATTCTGCCACTGACCAATGTTCCAACAAGACATTGTTCTCAGTCATCGTGATAATATAATAGGCTAAAGGTTATGGTTTACCCTTTTCAAACGGGATCTATGATGATCGAAGCACTGTATGCAACCAGTCAAACGTCGCCTGGCCAGCATGGTAAAACCAGAGAAACCACAAAAGCAACGGGGCGCTAAATCAGAAAAGAATGACTCAGAAGAACAGAATACCTTTAGAGGAAGGCAGTTCTTTGCCGTCTTTGATATAGTACTCTCGGATAGACACCAGGGTCTTTCCTTTGAAATCCTGAAGCGTCACCCTTCTCTTATTTGACAACTGCCGACGACAAAACAAAAAGAAAAGTTCAGCACGAAACCCTAGGGTTTTGCGAAACCCGAACTATCAGGAGATGCAGTTAACTCACGCGGCAAAGGATGAGATCGCCTTCGTCGTCGTACTCCTTAGGGCTGCGACTCCTCTTAGCGGAACGCCCCGCCTCTTCTTCTTCCTCCTCGTCCTCTTGATCTACTTCCGCTTGCTCCGCAGATTCTTCATCTTTCTTCGGACTGGATTCGGCAGCGTGAGCGGCAGCAGCTTCTTCATCCTCGTCCTGCTGCGAGGCGAGGAAGGACTCGACGATGCCGCGGACGAAGAGCTTGCGGCCGCGGCTGGAGAGGTCGAGGCCGAGTCGCTCGCCGGCCATGGAGCGGACCATGGCTTCGGAGGTGGTGGACATGTCGGATTCTCGCAGGATCTCGACCACCGCCGCCTCGATCTTCTGATTCAGCTGCTCCTCCATCGCGTCAGAGTTCGCGATTTCTCTCGCCCCCCTTTTCGTTGAAGAACGAAATGAAGAACGGGCGGACCGGGTTAAGCTGAACCGAGCCCCTTTTTTTTTGGATTTTAACGGGATCAAGCGGTGAACGATTTTAAATTGGAATAGAGAGCCGGTTCAAATGCTGGTTCGGTCTCCGGAAACAATAATTCTCATCGCGCACGAAATCGAATCCGGTTCGCTTGTGCGCAATTTCTACATCTGGCCGTTGGCTCAAGGGGTTCGATGGGATCGGACGGCAACAAATAGTTCATGTTAAATAGTCGCGCGCCGTTGCGACGGTTCTGGAAGCGAGTCGGTGGTGACCCAAATCGGAGCGACAGAGTGCGGAGAAATAGAGAGAGAGAGAGAGAGCGATAGAAGGCGCATCTCGGTTTGCTCACCCTTCTTCTCCAACTCGACGAGCTTTCGCGATTCCGCCTTCTGGCAATCGTTGGAGGTGCGCATCGCGCTGAATGGTCGAGTGCTTGTCGCTTCGGTTCTCTTCTTCATTCTTGGCAGTTTTCTAGGGTTCCTCCACTGCAGCGTTGAGAGACTGAAGATTGTCTCTGTACGTTTCGTTGTTGGCTGAGATCCGAAGTGTTACTTCACCAGAAGGCGGTTTTGGTCACTGAACGAGCTTTAAGATCAGTTCTTTTCCGGTTGACTTATCTGGATTTCTGTCAAGAAGACTTGCTGCCAGTGCCATTTTTTTTGCTTGCTTCTTTTCCTCTATAGGCGAGATTTCTGTTGAGAGTACACAACCGAGTCGGAGTTCCTCTAGCAGTTTGACGCAGTTGTTTACGGAGGATAGAAGTGAGAATGAAGATTGTTTCTATGCGCTTCGTTTTTGGCTGAGATCCTAAGTGTTACTTCACCAGAAGGCGGTTTTTGTCCGTGGAGCTTAAGATCGATTCTTTTCCGATTGTCTTATCTGGATTTCTGTTAAGAATACTTGCTGCCTGCGCCATTTCTTTGAATCCACACCCAATCGCTTGGAAGTTTAGTGTTGGGGCAGTTGTTTATGGAAGACTGAATTAATTGATTCTTTACAGGACTTTGATTCTTACATTTTCAGGAGCAATGCAGTGGGGTTTGGTTCAGATTTTGAGATCAGAAGAACTGAAACAAAGTCTTTTCACTTGTCATGTCTAAGGCTATTTATTCTGATGTTACAGAGTGTAAAAATAAGTGTTTTTTTTAGTGGATTAAATCTTGTTATGGGAATGAATTCAGGATAAGCAAGACACTGGGGACGTCATGAATTCCAGTATAGATGAGATTACCCTCCTCCACCAAGCACAGGCCCGGGCCACAGCCCATCATATGGTTGTGAGAGGGATTGGGGAAGAAATTGACTTGGAGATCGGACCTGGAGATGATGACCCAACGTTCTCTAGCACTACCCTTGTAGTCGTACCTACACATGAATCTGGCACTCCTGATGATCAAGATGACCACAAGCAGATACTTTTGGCATCTCAGGTTCCCATTGATGATCAATCTCAACTAGTGAAGGCACCTCAGGAGAAAAGAAAGAAAAAAGTAGTGAAAAAGTGGAGGGAGGAATGGGCTGATACCTACAAGTGGGCCTATGTAGATATGCATGAAGGTACAGCAAGGATATTCTGTTCAGTTTGTAGAGAATATGGAAGAAAACATCGGAGGAATCCTTATGGAAATGAAGGGAGTAGGAATATGCAAATGAGCGCATTGGAAGAACATAACAACAGCTTGCTGCATAAGGAAGCCCTTCGTCTCCAGATGGCATCTAAGGACAAGGGTCTTCCTGTTGTTGATAGACCTGTTTATGTCAAAGGTTCGTATGTTGTTTGTGGCATCACCTTTTTTCTTACTGCCTACCTAGCTATCAACACTTCAGTAACTTTAGCTGGGAAGTCCTGTAACTGTGATTCTTGAGATGCTTAATTTTCTCCCAAATGTAAACTTAATATGCTTCTGAAAAGACATGTCTCATTACACTAGTTTCTTTATATCTTCTTACAATCACTTCCTGATAGAGAAAACCTTTACAGCAAGTTGTTTCTCTTTGTGCCACTTAAAGCACATAGATGCCACAACTGATGGTTGATGTTGCAATGAAATGCTAGAGATTTATGTTAAATTCTGTGGTTGATCCTTTGGTTTCATTATTGATGATAGATACTAGAGTTTTTTGATGGCATGTGCTCTAAACTTGGAAATAAAGATGTATTGCCAAGAACATGTTAATGGTTTTATTTTGTGATTATCAAAGAATTAGATCTTCAATTTGGTTTCTCATAAATCAAAACTATAATTTAACATCCAGTCCATGAGCTGATCATTTCATATGTGGTTTATTTATTTTTAAATTGTTGATTCTTCATCCCCTGCTATCTAAATATTCTCTTTTCAACTTCTACTTGGGAACCTAGCATTAATGTCGAAGTCTGCTAGTTCCATTCTTGAGTCAGTTTTGAGAAGAGACCCTCATGAAGTTGAGTTTATACAATCTGTTCAAGAGGTGGTTCATTCTTTAGAGCCTGTATTGCTGAAGAACTCTCAGTAAGTACCTACAAACACTAATGTGTTCTAGAAAGTGACACATCCTCAGTTAAATGCTATTCTTGATGATGGTCATTCAAAACGCTACATGTCTTTGGCAGCTATGTCCATATCCTGGAACGTTTATTGGAAGCCGAGCGAGCGGTTTTTTTTCGAGTGCCATGGGTTGATGATAGGGGAGAGACTCATGTTAACCGAGGTTTTCGAGTGCAGTTTAGCCAGGTCCTAGGTCCATGTAGAGGCGGCCTTCGGTTTCATCCGTCAATGAACTTGAGTATTGCCAAATTTCTTGGATTTGAGCAGGTAAATAAGTTTTAGATTCTTTTCTTTTTTCCTTTCAATGGTGTCATATGCTCTTAGTCATACTAAATATTTATTAGATTAGGAATCTCATCAAGTGTTGATTCATTTTAGTAGTCAGAAATTATGTTTGTACTTGAGATTCTTGGTCCATTGCTTTCTAAGTACAAGAAAAAAGTTGTCAAACTTTAACATTTTCTCTTTTTGCAGACCTTAAAAAATGCTTTATCTCCATATAAGTTTGGAGGAGCCGGGGGAGGAAGTGATTTTGATCCAAAGGGAAAAAGTGAGACTGAGGTAATTCTTATTTTGAGCCTGTTATGTAACAGCATCTTGTTTTATTTTAGTGTAATTAACATGTACGAGTCATAACAGATCATGCGATTCTGTCAAAGCTTTATGGATGAGCTATATAAATATCTGGGTCCTGACCAGGTAAGAAAAATAATTCCAGTGCTAGCTGAATAATTGTAGAAGGAAATTTACATTTTTTTTCTTCTGATCTATAGGATCTTCCTGCAGAAGACATGGGTGTTGGTCCAAGAGAAATGGGTTACCTCTTTGGCCAGTATAGGCGTCTTACTGGCCGTTTTCAGGTATATATTCCATCCTTACCCTCCTTACCAGCATAAAATTATTCAGCAATAAACCTTTTATTTCTATAGTGGCTAATCTCAAAATGTTTTGACTGCATTAACATGCTTAGCCTTATAATAGTTACCTGGAATTTCTTGGAAAGTTTTGCATATTGCTTGCTCTATCAAGTTTATTTGCATATATATTTTCCTTGAATCCCATTCATAAACGCTTATTAATAATTAATTTAGATTTTGCTCCTTATCTCTATCAACAGATACATTAAATCTAAGTTAATAACACAAATGAATACACGTTTAGCAAATTCTTAACACTCCTTGATTTACCAAGACTGGAGTTATTAGGCTACACCATAGTTTTTCATGATTACTTCCCTATGAACTACTTGTTTTCACCTGTACTGAAACAAGCAAGTCAAATATTCCAAAGATTCTGGTGGTTTTTTTGCTTATTCATTTCCTAGAAACTTGACAATCCTTTTTTTTTTGCATTCTTTTCTTTTCACTGATTATTTAGCTATTAGTGAATTAGAAATTAGAATCACTTTGAATTTAATACAGTAGAGAACTGAGAAAGAAATAGGCAAATAAACAAGTCAGGCACACATACAGTCTCTTTGAAGTTAATTTGTTAAAAGAAATAACTCAAGAAAGTTAGGACAAGAGGGTAGATGAGATGGCATTATTGTATTTTACTATTAAAGTTGTTTTGACTAGTACGTCCTTGATGTTGCAAATATTACTCAACCCTTAGATTTAAATCAAGGGCCTTACTCATTTTCCTTTCATTTTACAACTTTGTTAATTTTGCTCATCTAGTTTTTGGATGCTTGAGCAAAACATAACACATGTACAAACCATTCAAGATCAAAATAGTCATCATGTATCATATCAACACTGTCGATGTATTCTACTTCTCTATTCACATCATATAAAACTACATGGTTTGGAAATAGAATAGATTCTATTAAACTGTTAAAGTCAAAGATCATCCATTTTCATTGCCCTGAGTGCATCTGTTTCCATCACACTATGTACCTGAGTGCATCTGTTTCCATCACACTATGTATGGATCACTGTATCCATGACATGTTCTATCTATTATGGCATTTTTTTCTCAATTCACTAATCTGCTTTTCGGTTACCGTGGGAAGCATAAGAGTTCAAATAATCTTGTGCATGTTTCTTTGCTTTATTTATAACAGCACTGATAGTTTTTTTTTTTCTTTCTGGATTTTATTTTAATCCACATGTAGGGAAGTTTTACAGGACCAAAAATATTCTGGTCTGGATCAAGTCTCCGCACTGAAGCTACTGGTTATGGATTGGTAATTTTCTGAAAGTACCAAATTTTACTTGCTATTCTAGTCTTGAGATAATTTATGCGTTGTTTTAGACTTGCTGTGCCTTGCTTATGCAGGTTTTCTTTGCACGCCTTATTCTTGCTGAGATGAACAAGGAACTCAAAGGACTAAGGTTGTAAAATTCTCGAACTTATAGAGAATTAAGAGAAACAAATGTTGATAACATAGTGAATTATGGTTTAAAATTTTGACCCATGTCGGAGTTTCGGTTTATGACCGGAACAATACGGTTTCAATATTGTATTGTGTCATACTGATAGAGTTTTAGTACTTTTTAAAATATAAAATATATTAATTAAAAAATATTATTATCAATATTTTGATTGTAATAAATGCTTATTATTAGGTTTAACTAATATTTTAAAATTTAAGAATGAGTAAAAATCAATTTATGGTTAATTAAAGCTACACATGATGATTTGTATAAAGTAGATTTAAATTGAATTGAATTTTTTATTTAGTTTAATCAATGTAACTTAAACTAATTTTATATATATTATAATTTAATTTAAATCATAGTAGTATTTAGGAATTATATTATGTTTAATTTTTGTTATCTTTTTCTAGCGATAGGTCTTTTCTATTTTTAGTATTTTAAAGGTAATTTTCTTTGAAATTTTTTTTTAAACTTTTGTAATTGTCTATGTGAAAGATGAAAGAGAGAAAAATTAAGTAAAATTTTTTTCCCATGTGTTTGAGGAAGAAAAGAATACAACAACAATAATCAAGCCTTATCCCACTAGGTGGGGTCGATTCTTTACTCTTCTTTTTTTTGTCTCTTTTTAATTTTTTCTTATTTGTTTGCATTTCTTTTTCCTATTATTTATTATAATTTATGTTTTTTTTACATTTTCATTTTCTATTATTTCAATTTATTATATTTTTTACTCTTTGTTATTTCATTTATTTAATTTTCATATGATTATATTACTTCTTTCAGTAGTTATTTGTTATAATTTTTCTTATCTTTGCTTCATATTATTGTTCACTATCATTTATTTCTTTTTTCTATTATTGAATCTGCAAGACGAGAGGATAAATCTCAGTGGATCATGGCAGCAAGGCCACTCTACCGTTTACAATGTCTCGTCACTTATAAATTAATTAAAGGAGAAAGAGAATACATTAAGGGGAAAGTAAGAAAGGAATAACAAAAGAAATTAATAAAGGGAGAAAGTGGAAAAAATATAACAGTATAAATTTTTTTCTTACATTTTTAAGGAAAAAATAGCAAAAAAAAAATTAATAAAGAGAGAAATAGAATGAATTAGGGGGAAAATGAAGAAAGTAATAATAAAAGAAATTAATAAGGGGAGAAAGTGAAAGCCTTAATAAATTTTAAGTAATGGAAAAAAGAAAGGAATAACAAAAAAAATTAATAAAGGGAGGAAGAAAAAAATTGATGGGGAAAAAATTTAGGGTTTTAGAATTTATAATAAAAGAAAAAATATATATAAAAAAAGCCCACGCAAGATGCCCCTCGCGGCCTTGGGAGGCCCCATGTGGCCGCGAGG
>JBAMHZ010440787.1:0-10137 GCA_037177395.1 Alpinia galanga | reverse complement strand
CTATTAGCACATCCTAAATTTCTTTTAGGATTCATTTTTAATCTCATTTTCAAGGTATCACAACCTTAAAAATGCTCAAATGTGTCAACTCTACCTATGTTTAGGTTAACTACCTATCCATTTAGAGTTAACACATCCCAAACCCATCTAGTGTGATAAAATCACACTCTGAACTCAATACCTATTGGAGCTCCTTGGTTAACTAGGTACTCACTAGGGATGACCTCCCTTAGTAGCTTCCTAATAACCCTCCTAAGCTTATTAGCCTTGGTCATTGGGACTTCTCAAGGTTAACTCTAGGGATTTCCTCCATTGTAACCTTGGTACTCTTAATGACTTTCCTAGGCCTAGAAGCCTTAGTCACTTGGGTCTTCCCTAGGTTAGTTTTAGGGATTACCTCCCTTGAAACCTTGACCTTAGAAGACTTTAGACATGTTCCATAATTATATGGAATATTATGATAAATAGGTTTCTCTACCTTGGACTTAGGTTTGTGATCCAAACCTTTCTTGTTCTTAGATGGCCTACTTGCATTACAATCTTGTCCATTTGACCATTTAATTTGATTTTGCATCCCCATGAGGGTCCTTTCCATTTTCTCAAGCTTTAACCTTAAAGCTTGATTTTCTAATTCTAAGTTGTCTAATTTGGATTTTCCATTAGCATTTTGGACAATTCTTCTATTTTTAGGCACATGCCTAGTCTTCTTAGGATTTTTCTTAGGAGGGTTAGTTTTAGGGTTTACTACCCTAGAATTATCCTTAACCTTAAAGCTACAATGTTTTTCTCCTAAGCATACATATTTATTTCTATCATTGTCCTTAGACCTAGAATCATGATTAATGGCATTTAAGCAATAAAATATATTCTTAACATGCTTTCTATTATGATTTAAAGAAATTAAGCTTGTATTAAAATATATTTTAGGGTTTACCTTGGAGGCTCCCCCTACAATTGTGCTCTTCCCTTTGTCCTTCATCCTAGGACATTGGCTTCGATAGTGACTCCGTTGTTGGCATTTGAAACACACAATGTGCTCTTTACTCTTTTGTGTCAGGTCTCCGGCCTCCTTTGACTTGTCCTTGACTTTATGTGTCATGGGAACCTTCTTCTTAGACAATTTTAGGCATTTACTCTTGTAATGCCCCATCTCCCTACACTTAAAACACATTATGTGATTTTTAAGTTTAATTAATGTGCTTGAGTTACCTTCCTCATGAGTGGATGATGAAGCTTGGGAAGGTTTGTGATCTCCATTTGATCCAGATGTAGAGCATTCCTCTTGCTCCAATATTGAAGAGGGTCTGGTCTCTCCTCCTCCTCAATCCTAGAGGTGGAGACTTTTATCTCTTCTTCTACAGATGTTGAACATCTCTCAACTTCTGATTCCTCATGCCTTAAGGATCGCTATCGAGTGTCCACTGCTAAGACTACACACTTGGACTTACGCAGCCAAGACTTCATACTAGGACTTTTAGACTACCAAGACTACACACTTGGACTTATGTCTACCAAGACTACACCCTTGGTCTTTTCCTTTGCCAAGTCGCAACTTGGACTTTCCTTTTCCAAGACTTCATTCACCCTTATACTTTTCTCTTTTGTCAACTTCATGTTGGACTTTATTTGCCAAGTATCCATACTTGGACTTTTTTAATTGTCAACTCCATGTTGGACTTTCTCCTTTAACACATATGGTCAAACCATATTGTCAAACATATTGCCCAACCTCATGTTGTCAAACATCAAAACTCAACCCGAGTATGGTCAATCGTGACTTGAACCGATTGCACCAACATAGAAGGCGTAAGTCTCTCGAGTTGGGAGAGAGGACTATCCTAGAAAAGTAGCAGGCTTGAGTGCATTAACTCCGAAGAAGGGGACCTGAAGGGCTTATGGCCCTAACTCGGGGGGGGGGGGGAGCGCATTATGGAGAGGAGAAAAAACTTTGGAGACACTATAAATAGACAGATTGAGGTAGAGAAAAGCGGTTGGCAAGAGGGCAGAGGAGAAGAAATATTCAAAAAATACCTTCTTCTTTCTTCTTCGTTTTTCTCTTCTTTTTGGGAACAAAGCTCCTCCTCCACCTGTCTGACTTAAACATCGGAGGGTCGTTAGCTGGATCTCCGGTAGCCAGCTGATGCGTGTTCATCTTGACAGGGCCTGAGAGAGGATATTGATGGGTCGTGAGAACCTACATTCTCCCTAAAAAGCTCAGTGGGAAGAACCACGAGAAGACAACCACATCAATACCTTAGCTCAATATGCTTTGTATATGCTTAAAAAATTGAAGTTTGAATGATTAAAATGATAGTCTTATTGTCCTAATTAATTATTGACGAGTTCTCTTACAGCTAAATTTGAAAGAACTCTCACAATTGGCATTAGTAATTGCAATATATTAAGACTTCCTTCTCTTCAAACTTCATGATATAACATTTATAGCGAGACAAAATAAATAACCAAAAGTGCTCTTTCTGTTAACCAAGGACCTAGCTGCATCACTATCAGTGTAATCAACAAAGGGGTTTTTGACAACTCTTAGAGCTAACTTAGTTGGTAAGTACATATGTGACTATCTGTAATAAGTAGAAATTGATTCTCGGAGAGTTTATCGTCCTGTACTCTCAAATGTTTGCCATCTTTGCGCTTACCAATTGGAGACCTAATGTACCTTCCTCTAAAAGTTAAGGGCAGTCATAAGAGATTCTTAATATGACGATTTTATTTTTATTTTTAACAAAGGAGTTTTTGACTTTTGTATGTAAATGATTCCTTGCTTCTTGGTACCTTATTTTAGGATTTCTTTTGTGCTAGCTAGGTGAGTTTACTTGGCTTATTCATGAATTTTGAAATGTATGAAAAAAAGTACATAATGAGTGAGCTTGTATTCGTAAAGTAGGTTATAGAATCCACCAAGCTCCTAAATTTCTTTGCATTGATCATGTCTGCATCAACTATTGTCTTCTTCAACTTCTCATTTAAAGTCATTAGTATAACTATAGGTTTACACTTGTCTACTTGAAACTTTCCTATAATCTCTTCAATATTTTTCTAGTGAAACGAAAATCTTAATGGATTGCTTCACTGAATACCAAAAAAGTATTTCATAAGACAAGTCTGTAATCCCAAAATATTTTATCATTTTGGACTTCAAGAAATTGTCTGTATCTTCCTTCTTCACATAAAGAAAATGTTCACCTGTTGCTCTAAAATCATTATATTATTGTGAAAATATACGTTGTCCTTGTTGTTCCATACTCTTGATGTTTGCCTAAGACCATATAGAGCTTCCCAAAGGCAATAAAATTTGACTTCTTAATCTCAAACTTGATATCCTTGTTATTGCTCAACATAACTTCCCCTTTAAGTTCTCCATTTAGAAATATTGATTTGATATCAAGTTGATGAACCTCTAATTTAAGTTGAGCAGTAAGAGCATGATCAAGTTGAATAATCTCCATTCTAACAATTAGAGCAAAACTTTCAATGGAGGTCTACTTAGGTTGTGGAAGGTTATGCAGAATACTCTTTTGCAACGAGTCTTGTTTTATGTTTGTTGATAGAACCAACTTGATTTAATTTGGTTAAGACCCAACTTTAAGCCAATTGCAATCTTACCTTTGGAGATATTTACAAGTTCTCATGTCTTGCTCTTTTCAATAGTTCTAATTCATCCATACATTGTCCATGCATCTCCTCTGACGGCCTCTTCAAAACTTTGAGGATCTACTGGAAAGAAAGCAAATTCATAATTTTTATAGATTTCTTGCAAAGGCCTTAACTTTTTGGTAGAGGATCAAAGTCCAATGGTGCTTCTATTAGAGAACCTGCTCACGTTGATAATGGTAGGATAGAGACGACCATGCAATCAGAATTTAATTTTCACACTGCTCATCAAAATCCAACTGTATTTCTCAAATTTATACTGATAACTTTTTTTTTAATATAAAACTAGATCAGTCCCCTCCAAAATTAATCAGATAGAAAAACTTAAATATCTAGATTTAAAAAAAGAAAAGAAAAAGAAATAGCAACTTTTGCAATAGATGAAAGTTGTTGTGGTAAAACTAATGCCAACCAGCAGTGTAAGGATGAGTTAACGTGAATGATTGAAATCAACAATGACAGGGGAATTGTTTTTACAATTAGAAATTATACTAGGTTTATTTCCGTGAGAAATTAAAAAATAGTATCATCCTTACAACCCTTAAGTCTTACCACAACAACTGGTTTATTATCTAGGTTTACTATTCATCCCTTCTATCTAGGTTTATTATTCATCCATCCAAAATTACAAGATCCTTAAGATTACATAGTATTTACAATTAGAACTCCAACAGCTTGCAAAATGGAAAACAGAAAAATAGTATCACTGACTCATGCATGAGTGCAAACTGAATTTGTAGTCGATCACATGTGCACCCATAATCGCACTTCGTATGCATGAGTCGTCCGAATAATCTTTTTGATAAAATTTAATTTTTCTTCAAATGAACTCAAGGCCCCGCTTGAAAGGAAGCAATGATGAGTAACATAAATGCACAATGTAATAAGCGAATAATGATTTTATCTAAATAGAATTCACACGCGCGCAAAAGAAAATCGCTGACAGTTTATGAATATCTATAACTTATGTACGTCTATATGCAAATAGATGGAAAGTCGAGATATTAGCAACAAAAGCACTTTCTGAACTTCGTAGTTTGCACATTATCTGTGTAAAAAGAAAAAAAAATAGTGCATTATCACATGAAGTTCAACGACTGGTGTTAACCAAGAGCTACACAAGGCAAAAGGACTAACCTTCAATGAATTGAAGACCATTTCAGAAAACATGAATTGTTGAACAGTGGTATTCACTCAACCTAACGGGAAAAAAATTCTTCAAAGTTTCTAATGGAACTACTTCCATCCTGCAAACCAGGGAGGCAATCAAATACGACAAAACCAAAGGAATGTGGGCTTTACTAAACTAGCATTCAAGTACCTGGATAACTAATGGAACTGATCGTGAAAGTCATAATGGTTGACCTCCATATAAATAGCACTGTAGAATACATAGGGATTTTCTATCATGTCGTTCATGCTTAATTGCCCATCCTTATCCATATCAGCCTGAAAGTTTGCCAATAGTTGCTCAAGAGTAGATTTATCACTCAAACAATATATTCAAGAGCCAACAGCATGAAGTCTATTCTTCAAGAAGGTACTGCCCGTGTTGGATATTAATTGAAGAAACAAGTTACAGAAAAGGTGCATGCATGTTTCATGAAGACAGTGTACATTTTAAATAATAATTGTAATTTTACCAAGAAAACAATTATCAGAATTGACACAATCTCAACAGTGAATGAACTCCTGTCTGGTGTGTTTAAATTAACTCCTAATCTATCTCTCTTTAAGGAAGAAACCAATAGGTCAAACTTTCTAAGGAAGCAAATTAAATCAAACATGTTCCCTCTTAAGGTGAATCTTTTAGCTACATTACCACGTCAGATTCTTCAACTGCCTTTTACTATATGCAATTTGGACTTGGGAATTTCATATAGGCTTACTATCATGAAATTGCTCCTATGAGAAGATAAATTCGTACCTCACTAGAAGTTTTTTAAAATGAAGCGACTCTTACATTATAGACTATGTTATGCGAGAAGAGAAACCACAGAAAGGAAAACTTAGTTCCTAAAGCAATCATAACCATCACTAAAGCTTGTTCCTATGACATCACCACAACAAAACCTCTTTAATTGCATCTTCATTGCCTTCATTGATCTCTTTTTATAAACGTTTGATATAATATTCTTTTGCAGGAATTCTTGAAACTAAGAATTATCTTTGCTCCAATCCTCTCTTTTATATCATATACTCTTATTTAACAAAACTAGCTTAATTAATAGATTGACCATAAAATTATTCACGTCAGTCTTGACATAGAAATATAAATAGATTGACCATGACTTCCAGTCTTGACACTAAAATATAAAAATAGATTAACCCTGATCGCATTAGACAATTTGCTAGATGCATCAGTTAAATGCACTGATGGTAGTAGTGGTACTGGCATAGTCAAACCTAATCCTTACATTTATTCTACCACGTCTTTTTGATATAATTTACCAAACCGATGCTATCTCATGATGCTTGTTGATGCAGGTGTTGCTTCTACAGCATCTTTAGATCGGTTTACAGTGATTTAAATGCATTAAATGAAAGAATCGAAAAATGAAGAACGAAACTTACATTGGTTTTTTACCTTCGCCAGAGATTCTGGACGGATGAAAGATCTGCCGCTATCTGAAGAACGATCACGACGGAAGGTTCCTACTGATTCACAAACCAAATCCGGCCACACCTCGGTGTTCCCGACTTTCTTCTCTTCTCGAACTCTCTGACAACAATCCGGCAGCACCTCCCTCTTCCTCTCTGAAACCTCGCTCTTGGACGCACCATCAACCAGCACCCAAGAAGACCCTCTTGGTCTCCTTATAAAGGAGATAGGATGCACCCTCATGGTGCATCCCGTGGCTGCACACGTTGCCAATTAGTGGCAATGTGTGCAGTTACATTAACTTCCCACAGCAGGAGCATTGAAACAACATTAGTAAGGGATCAGGTGCCTCAGCGAGTGATCTCATGGTTCTTATCTATAGATGAATCATTCACGGAAATAGTGGAATGCTTAACATACAGTATATCTAGATGATGAAGCACATTAAGGATATAAGGAGACTGTCACGTAGTCAAGATGTTGGTTCTACAGCAACTTTAGACCGATTTGCATGAATTTACATGGAATAAACATAAGAAATTAAGGAAACCACGAAAACTTACATTGCTTGTTTACCTTCGCCAGATCGCTGGAAACAAGGTTGAAGATGGATGAGGAGGCTTCTGTCTGAAGAGCGATCACAGTGGAAAGCCTCTGCTCGTTCACAAACCAAGTTCGCCGCGCCTTGGAGTCCCCGATCTTCTTCTCTCAAATACTCCGGTAACCTCTCTGAATCCGCTCCGGCAGCCTGGCGGCAAGACTTCTCTCAACCTCTCTGACCTCTCTCTTGGACGCACACATAACCAGTAGCCTTCCACCATTTAGAAGAGAGCCCCAGGTCTCTTTAAATAGGAGAGGCAGCCTTGGCGTTGAGGCTTCATGGCCTCCACACGTTGCCAAATCATGGAAACGTGTGCAGTTCAAAAAACTGCTCCCACATTTTCTGAAATGCCCACATATTCTTCTTCCATAAATAAGCTCTAACTTAGGCATCAGAGAACCGTTAGTTGGGAGACCGGTGGCTGTCTAACATAATATTAACTTTGGCAGAGAAGAAGACCAGATATCTTTACTATTGTAGCTTGGAGAGAACCCATCCTTATCTTATTTTTGAGGATCAAAAATCTAAGTCGCATTAGTTGGCGTCATCTGTTGGAACACTTTGAGTAAGACGTCGAGATGCAACCCTAAGGAATTCCTTCCAGAACCTTTATTTCATAGGAGGTACCTATCACTCTAATAACAACTTAGCTAGCAACTATGATTGAAAAAGCTATAATAAACTCATGGGCCAAAGAAGGGCAAAAGTTTGGATATCTACCTCCCTAATCCGAGAAATCCCCAAGAAGAGCAGCAATGGGTGAAGGACTTCATGCATCCCTACCGTTGGTCTTTATGAAGCCGAGAAAGTGCCAGATCTAGGACCAGTAGGAGGATCTGCTTGATATATTTTTCCTCCATCTGAAAAGGGGGAGAACGAGAAGAAAGTTGATCCATATATGCTCGTGAAGACTATGAGTCTTCACCCTTCATGGAAGGTATTTTATTGGAAGATCCATCGCCCCACTTCCGTGCACCTCATCTGAAAGGGTACGACGACACCATAGATCCGAAGGAATACATTTGTCAATTCGAAAATGCTGCCCTCCTCTACCGGTATTCTGATGCTATTAAATACAAGACTTTCCTTAACACTCTGGGATTTGCGGCTCAAAAGTGGTTCAACACCTTATGCTCTGGATCTATCACTTACTTTAAAGATTTGAAGAAGGTCTTCCTCAAACATTTCACTAGTTGCAAAAGGTATCAATAAATTGCTACTGCTTTACTTCACTTAAAATATGAATCAAATGAGTCTTTACAAAATTATATTAAGTGGTTTACTAAAACCGCTATAGAAATTCCGACGGCTATTCCTAATTTATTAGCCATCGCCATGTCTCATGAGTTACGCGAAGGACCATTTCTTAGTTCTCTGCTCAAGAAGGCTCCTGCAGATTATGAAAAAATGTTAGGAAAAGCAGAGAAATATATCAATGAAGAAGAGATCCTTGAAGCTCGTCGAGCTGCAAAGGGATATTCCTCTGCTTCTGTTGATAAGCATCATCCTCCTGCCCCTCGTGCTCCACCTCTGAGGAAAGAATACAGCAGATCTCTCCCCTTTGACGCTTTGCGCCATCGACCTTTCTTCATAGAGGGTCCACACCTTCGACCCCTCAGCATAGAAGCTCCTCGCCCTCCACCTCTGTGAGTAATGGCAGCAGAGTATTACCTACCCCCCAGACCAACATAGAAAAGAAATGGAGATATTTGATAGGTATGACTTCATTCGTCGTTCTATAGGATATCTAGGATTCCCTCGAAATCCTCCCTCTTTACTTTTTTGCTAGTTTCATATGGATTACGGAGTACATTAGCGATCGTTGTTATGGGTTGCGATAAGAGTTAGATCGCATCAGAAGGGGATACCATCTTCATGCACCGCAGGTTGAGCCCAACCTGGAAGGTAACAAAAAGCAGTGGGTCGCCCGCCCTGGACCTTATAATTGAAGAAAGCCTCAAGTTCCCAGAAGGAAAAACCCTCTAGTTCAAAACTAAGTAGGTATTTCTGATAGAGGAGGATCAGAGGCTGGGGCACTAGTTGTCCCTGAAGAAGCCCCAACTTGGGGCATAATATATGTCATTGTCGGAGGACCTACCGACGGAGACTCCAATAGAGCTCAAAAATCATATGCTCGCCTTATGAAGAGTTTAACTATTATAGAAAACCAAACTGTACAAAAGATTCCTTCATTGAGTTTTAGCCCTGAAGACTTATAAGGTATTCTTCTACCTCATACTGATGCTCTCGTTATTAGAATCACCCTTACAAATTATAAGGTAGCACATGTACTGGTTGATTCAGGGAGTTCAATTAATATTTTCTTCCAAGAAGCATTTAATCAAATGCAGCTAGAAGACGCAAAGATGGAAGAGGTAGCAACCCCTCTATTCAGATTTGCCGGTACATGTGCTACCTTGTAATTTTCTCTGGAGTGTAATGGTGCTTTTCCAAGACCAGGGTCATATCTATTTCCTGTGTCTGGACACTTCCTTCACAGCCAGAGTGGACACTTCCTGAAGTGGTGGATAGCTGCATTTGATTAAATGCTTCTTGGAAGAGGACGCAAAGATTCCAGTGCCCAGACTTGCCAGCCAGACCAGGGGATGAGTGACACAGTGGTGGCAAGAAATTGTGATGAGCTGATTCCTATTGAAGTGGTGGATAGCTGGAGAGCTCCAGACTGGACACTTCCTTCACAGCCAGAGTCTCCAACATCTTTGTTGATTAAAGCCCAGACACCTCAAGCAATAATCCAGCCCCAAGGCTGGACACTTTTCCTGAATCGCCTCAGACCTCCAGAGAAAACATATAAGAAGACGATCATATTGGAGGGAGCAGCACAGTACTATTCTGATAACACAGTGAAGGCGCTCACCTCTATCCAGTCCATCCCACTCCCGGCATGGATGCTTACTTTGAATCTTCTTCAACCACCGGGACGGGATTTATCTCGGAGCACCCCACGACCTGCGTGGCTCCTCTTGCTAAATCTTCTTCAACCGCCAGGACCTCAGGGGAGTTTGCTCCATCTCGCTTCTTTTCTTTTTCTTTGTATATACATTTCTTTTATGTCATTTATCTTTGTTTTAGTTGTTGAGTTTCATGTGTTGAGTTTTTGTTTAGTCGTGTTTTGAAAATAAATTTCTGATGCATTCCTTTATATCATCTTAGAAGTTGTGAAAGCTAGTTAAATTTGATTGTCGAATTTTGGGATTTATTGACTTGAATGGATTATTTGATTGCATGTGGTTACTACTTGGTG
>JBAMHZ010440777.1:0-10138 GCA_037177395.1 Alpinia galanga | reverse complement strand
CTGCAGAAAGTGAGACGAGATTGATAGAGAAGAGAAACTGAGAGATTTTATTATTAGAAAGCAACTAATTAGAGATTTGAAGAAAAAAAAATCAAACATACAACACACCCTATGTTACTAGAAGAGTAGAGAGAATATTAGGATGACTTCCGTATGCATTATAAAAGATCAAATGGTGATAAATCAAATTTGATGAGAATAAAAAAATTTGATATATAGTAAAATTATGGTTCGCGGATCAGCCCGCCTTGGATTAGGTTGGGTTGAGAATTTTTCAATCCGCTGAAATGATGGGCTAATTTATTTCTACCCGCTAAATATTGAGTTTACGATGAATTAACTTATCCCACCATGAGTCGGCCGCTTGACAGCTCTATATATGGAGGGCACAAAATCTATGGTTCATTAAGAGCCCATTATGAGTGGCCGAATGAGCCCATTATGAGTGGCCGAATGAGTATGAGTTGGGCCATTGCTACCATCCCCTCTAACCGTTGCGATCGCTGCTATTTAATCCGATCCGCTGCTATTTAATCCGATCCGATCTGATCTGCTAGCAATCAAATTAACAATGGTCAACGACGACGAAAAAATTTCCTCGCTTTCTCCGCGCTCTGCCTCTCCGATTCCGTCGCCAAACCCTAATTTTCCTCCTCTTCGATTCGCCCCTGCCATGGAGATCTACTGATCCATAGAGGTGGGCTTCGAATCTCTCCTCGCCGATCGGTTTTTCGATCTCGGTCGTGTTCGTCTCTAGTTTGCGCGATGGTGGTCGGCGACAACGGCTCCTCCCCCGGCGAGGAACAAATCCTTAACTCGGATTCGACAGCTGTTTCTGATGCGTCGAAAGGGAGCCCGGAGTCGTCGGACGCTGCGGCGGCGGAGGGCGGGATCGATATCGATTCTTTCACCCGCAGGATCCAGCAGGCGCTATCCATGGGCAGCCAGCAGCATCGCTTCTGGGAGACGCAACCGGTAGGGCAATTCAAGGACGCCGGCGACACCAGCCTTCCGGAGGGCCCCATCGAGCAGCCGACGCCGATTTCCGCCGTTAAGCAGGAGCCTTACAACCTCCCGGCGTTGTATGAGTGGACCACCTGCGATATGGACGACGACCGCACCTGCACCGAGGTCTACACTCTGTTGAGCAACAACTACGTCGAGGATGACGAGAACATGTTCCGCTTCAATTACTCCAAAGAGTTCCTCCAGTGGGCGCTCCGCCTGCCGGGTTACTTCAAGGCCTGGCACATTGGCGTCCGCGTGAAGGCCTCCAAGAAGCTCGTCGCTTTCATCACCGGCGTACCTGCCAGGATCCGTGTGCGAGACGAGGTTGTCCGGATGGCGGAGGTCAACTTCCTGTGTGTCCACAAGAAGCTGAGGTCGAAGCGGCTTGCACCTGTGATGATTAAGGAGGTCACTAGGCGAGTCCATCTGGAGAACATCTGGCAAGCAGCCTATACAGCTGGGGTAGTCCTGCCGACTCCCATCGCGACCTGCCGCTACTGGCATCGCTCACTGAATCCCAAAAAACTGATCGATGTTGGCTTCTCTCGCCTTGGAGCTCGTATGACAATGAGCAGAACGATCAGGCTTTACAAGCTTCCTGAGGCAACTGTGATCCCAGGATTCAGGAAGATGGAGCTTCGTGATGTTCCCGCGGTCACCCGGCTGCTGAGAGGATACTTGAGTGAATTTGTCGTCGCACCTGATTTTGATGACAATGATGTGGAGCATTGGCTTCTGCCTGTGGAGAATGTGATCGACAGTTATGTGGTCGAGAGCCCTGAGACCCATGAAGTTACAGATTTCTGTAGCTTTTATACACTTCCTTCTTCAATTCTAAATAACCAGAATTACTCAGTGTTGAAGGCTGCCTACTCTTTCTACAACGTGGCCACAAAATCCTCACTGATCCAGCTGATGAACGATGCACTGATTGTGGCAAAGCAGAAGGATTATGATGTATTCAATGCTCTCGATGTCATGCACAATGAGCCCTTTCTGAAGGAGCTGAAGTTTGGGCCTGGTGATGGGCAACTTCATTACTATTTATACAACTATAGAATCAGAAAGGCTTTGACACCTTCAGAACTTGGGCTTGTTCTTCTGTAGCTTGTGATGAGCATGTTGGAAGTCTGGCAGGTAATTTTCGTTTCATTTTTTCTCCATCTTTACTCGAGTTCTATTTGCCGTATTGCCTGATCATTTTGGTAGCTGTAAGTTCTGATTAGATTATCTTGCTTCGACACTATAGAATGAATCTGGTTCTTGTCTATGTTTGATGTGATTTGAACCTGATTGTATGGTTTTTCTAATCCTTCTTTTGTGTCACTAAGCTGTTGTCCATAGATCAAATTATTCAAGGCACTTCTTGCAACAATTTGCTAGAACTCATAGAACATTTCTCTAGTGAAAACATGCAAGTTGTTGCAAATTGACTGGTAACAAATTTTGTATTTTAGGTCTGTCAATGAAAAGTTGCATAAGTTTGTTCTTGCTTTCGTTTATATATTTGCTGAGATCTAATTCTTAACATGTGAAGGACTGATATTCATGTTGGGGAAGCGTCAATTGTAAAGCTGTGCTCTAAAATCACAAGGGAACAGCCAATTTACTGGATTTAACAGATCTATTCTGTCCAGTTCACTGATCTTTCCGTTTCAAAAATGACTAGTAGAAGTTTATCTGGCTCTGAAATTGAAAGATGTGGTTATTTTCATCAATGTTGGACCTAGTACAGGCTTAGTTTCGATGCAAATTTTCTTTTGGAAGTTTGTTGGCAAAGATGGCAAAAGTTCTAGAGAAACGAATTAATGAGGTTCAGTAAAGCAAGCAAAAGCCAATTGGTATCCTAACAAAAAAACATGATAATGACAATTTAAGACGCCTAAACTTCAACCTCAGAAATCTAGATAAAACAGCATTTCATTTAAGCTGTAGCATTTCTTCCGTGCTGCTTTTCTTTCAAATTAATTTGTTTTTACCTTTATTTTGTTTGGTCTGTTTGCATTAATTATATTGATTCTATATGTTAATAGTCAATTTATATGTATGAGCACAACAAGCTTTATCAATAGAGTGAGCTAAATACATTGTATTTTCGTTCTTTAAAATCTTATTGTTGAAATTCCTGATCTAACTAGCTGGCTAGGAAAATTGGGTTAGTAAGTACCTTTTGCCAAGATAGATTGTGGATTGGGCTTGGCACAGTAGAGGTGCGAAGTGGAATATAAGCAGCCGGTTGGCTTGGGAGTACAGATTTGAGTTGCATTATTGTTGTTCATCTTCCTTCTCAATTAAGAATTCCTTATGCACCATGTGGATTCAGTCTTTGTGTGATGCATCTTAATCTTCCCCTGGTTAACTCTGGAGCACTTTGGATCCATTTCTGTTCCTGCACTTCCACATGTATTTAATATGAAGAAATATGATACAGCACGATCAACAGCATCCATGTCTGGCACAAAAACTGGCCCATGGCAGCTATCACTTGTCTATATGCCATCACCAACTTCACAAATATGAAAAAAAATAATTAGCAGTCCAAAACATTCCAAATCTTAGATAAAAAAGTCATATTAAAAATATGGAGAATAAATGTCATCACCATCTCCACAGCAGTGATAATTTAATTAGCAGCTTAGCTGTTCTGATACTGGATGATGACAAAATCACATTCAGACATCTCTGCTGATCTAATACAGGCCCCCTCTCCAAATTACAACCACAAAACACTAACAATACAGGTTGTTCTTCATGCCACCCCACCCCTCTAAACAACAGAATTTCTGCGACCAGCAAATTAATTTTGGCATGCAATATTCCTGTCATTATTGAAATAATTAGACCACATACTAGACTAGTTCCATATAGCTGATGTGAAGAATTTATTCTAACAAAAGTTGAAAATGTGAGAAGAAGTAACATCTGGTTTATGCTTTAACAATGTTCAGTTCATTTGGCTTCTCTCAACTAAAGCCAAATATTTCTAAACAGGCTAATGATTTGCCTATTTGTCTATGTAGTTTTGGGCTTTTCAACAACTCTTCCATCAAGCAACACAAACAAATAATACTGCAAGCAGTGAGTACACCAGGAAGGATAATTAGACAGTCCAAAGAAGCCAGCCAAGCCATGAAGTTTGAATGGAACTTGCAATTTATGATCATCGTGCTGTCCATTTTGAGCACAATAATGTTTGACTGAGACTAGAGAACAGCATCAGGGTCCAGTGCTCAAGTATAATTAATCTACCACCCGACATCTAGTGCTTATCTAAGTTGACATTTGTAGCAGGGCTCAAACAAACAAAATTTCTTGATTCAGCCTCAATGAGTTCTTTAGACCATAGAAGGCAGCAGCTGAAAGAATCAAGGATTAATTAAGACTCCGTATTTGATTTGAAATCCACCAGAGTTGATAAGCAACAGCACATTTCAAACTATCATTATTGGAGGGAGAAGATAAGATGCGTGTAGACAGTTCGGGCAAACAGGACGAATTAACGGAGATGAATGATAGCCTAATGCGACAATCGAAATGGCAGATCCGCCGGAATAAAAAGCCTGTTCCAATTTTTTCTACGAGAACCGATCTGGCTGAGGAATCGAGCGTACCCGGTGAAAAAGGAGAGAAAAATCGCCACTACCAGCCGTAGACCACCCGGAAGTACTTGTCCTTGAGCCAGCGGAAGCTCCGGCGCAGGGAGCCCTTGACCTTGCCCTCGACGGCATAGGCCTTGTAGCCGGCAACCCGGCGCTTGCGCTGGAACTCGGGATCGCTGAAGACCCAGCCGCCCCGGCTGGAGGATGAGGGGCCGAACTCAGGGTTGCCCTTCAACTCCTTAGGGCCGGCGTGGTAGTAAGCGTAGGAGGTGCTGTAGCTCCTGAAATCGGAGGAGGGTGGAGGAGGAGGAGGAGGAGGCGCGGTCGTCGCCGGGCGGCCTCTGTAGACCTTGAGCTGCATCACGTCGCCGTGGAAGGACCTCGATCTGTAATCGCCGTCGATTGGAAGAAAGAGAGAGAAGAGACGCGTTGGATTCCGTCCTCTGCCAGTCGCTGGTTCCGGCTGTTTTTAATCTGCAACGAGGAGGGCAAGAAGGTAAAAGCCTTCAAAAACTAGGAATGGTAGTTCGTACTTTATTCCCTTAATCACACTGTAAACATATTAATATAATCTGAATTAGGGCATTTTTTTAATAGTACAAATTGTTTTTTAACCCTATAATACTACGTCAAAAATAAAAATAAAAATAAAAATAAAAATAAAAATAAATCATCTATTCACTATCAAAAAATTTCCAACATTTTCATTTTTTATTTTATTAATTTTAATTTAAAGAATTATTATCAACTTTTGTATAAAAAAAAACACTCCTCTCCCACTGTGAGACGAAATTCTTTTATCTGTAATAAATGACTTTTTGAAACACTTACAAAAAAAAAAAAAAATTAAAAGGATTAAAATTCCAGAGATAGACTTTTGAATGTGCATAATTTAAATGAATCAAGAGAAAGAAAGTTGTGCGTAGGTGGAAATAAAAGAGAAGAAAGATTTGAAAACAACCGTAAAAAAGGGAGTTGCATTCTCTCTCACTTTGATATTGCTGTGACCGCCTTTTCTGTGTATGAAAAAATGGCGTAAAAAGTCACCCCAGCTTGTCAAAAACCACCCCATCTCATTAGCTTCTTCACCTCGTCGTACAAAACCAATATAGCAGCTGCTCCTGTGCTCCTAAACATGTTAGATAAGGCACCACGATAGAATGATTTTAGACCCTCGAGCTTATAAATCTTCTTCCAACAATCCAGAGTGCCATCGTACATCGGTTTCTCCAGGCCAGATTGCATCATCATCCTCCTTCGAACGGTATCGAGTGGATATGATGTCAAGCTGGCCAATGTCGTCACAACTTGAGCTGCTACCCAACGCTTCCACAAGGGGGAGTCATCTGAAAGAACCAGGTCTTTAGCAGTGTCGAATCCACCAAAGTATAGTCCGCGATGGATGACCATTCCATGGATTGACGCGGGCAGCCCTCGGTAGATGCCTTGAAGGCCGTCTTTCTTGTAGACAGTATGAAGGAAATGGCTGATGCCTCTGAATTGGCGAGCTTCAGTCTTGCCGGTGTCTGCGGCGAGGCGGGTATGGGCTATGTCCAGTGGATAGATGATCACCAAAGTTGAGCAACCTGCTGCAGCCCCTGCCATGAAGTTGGCAGCTGCAACAGACAAATGATCTGTTTTTCCTCTGTTCAATATCGTACTATAGTGATCCTGCAAGAGTAATACAGAGAAAAGCTTTAACTCTTTATGTAACAATTGGCGAGGAACAAGATAGCCAAAAAAATATAAATAGAGAATGAAGACAACAAAACCATTGAGCATCTAAAGGAGAGAATTTATGCACTCGGTATTTAGCAGAAAGATATAATTTTGCAAGATCGGAAAACTCTTGTGCCATTTTGGCAAAGAGGCCACTGACTCAATCATGAAAGAAGTTTCTCTACTACTTGCTGATTCTGAGGAAAAGGAATATCAATGGAATGTTAAATTGACATATAAAACCATATGGATAAGTCAAATGTACAAGGAGTTACTTGCTGATTCTGAGGAAAAGGAATATCAGTGGAATGTTAAATTGACATATAAAACCATATGGATAAGTCAAATGTACAAGGAGTTAAAAAGGACAACATTATTCACTTATATGAAGTTTTAAAAAAAACAAAAAAAAGGCTGCGAGAAGTACATCTAATGGTAGTATCTAATGATAGTGACAAAATAAAAGATTCAGTTCCATAAACATCATAAAGCTGAACATTTCTCACATGTATAGATTCGAGTTCTTGATACTGAATTACTTTTGAAAGAAACTATTTTTCATAATCTGTACCATTGGCTTGGGTAGGATACCAACCCAAACCTTACCTTACAACTAGTTCATACAATTAGAAATTTAATTAAAATTAATGCTCAATTATATTTTTTTAATAGGTAGCAAAAATTAACAAGATTTCAAAAATAACCATTTTTAAAACCAGGCTTAAAAGACTTGCAAGCATAAGATCAGTATGAAAATCTGCAGGAGAGAAAGTATTGGGCAGTATGCATTGCCACAAAGGATGGAGATAAACTGTAAAAAGATTGCAGAAATGCTTCAAACTTCTATCACTTGGTAGATTTAAAGAACAGCAAAACTATATCGATAACCCACATATCAGATCCAAGACCTAACTTTTAAAATGATGTAAACTACGTGTCACTGATATATTTTTTCTGTTGTTCATAAAAATATCATTCATAATAAAATTTGCACAAAGAAATCACTTTTAATATAGGAGAATCAGAATTTTCTTTCCGTATGAGTAGCACAGTAAGCCCCACCTCTTTGTCATCTACACTTTGCCTTTTCATTATAGATGAGACTATGACCTAATTTATCATGAAAACCATATTAATGAAAGCTATCTAATTTTCATCTCCTAATCAAATAAGCCAACCCCCTTTTGCAATGAGGTAACTTTAAAAAGCCTGAGGAATGCAGAGGTGAATCTGATTTCTTAAACACAGGGCACAGTTCACCTGATATTTCAGCTACCGTTTCTTCTCAAGCTCTTAAATGCCTTTTCCATTACTTCATATAATATTTGCAATTGTCTAATCTCTGAACAGACAAACTAACCAACTTGAACACTGAAAGAGTGAACTAACATCTTCCTATAGCCAAGTCTTAGCCAAAAGAAAACCACTATGCCTTCACTACCATTGCAAAAAACAATTTCCAACATTCCTCTTTAGTATAATAAGATAGCCTTCAGAGCAAAGAGTACATATATTAGAATAATTACTGAATAAATGACAATGTTAACATAACTTTGTTTCTCTCGTATGTATTTGGAAATGGAAGACAGATTGGTGGTGGATCAATGTATTATTGTGTTCTTGTGTATTTTGCAATTGAGTAAAGGTGTATAAGTGTCGAGATTGAAATATCTATAACGCGAGACAAAACTGACCAAAAAAGTTAAATTAATGTGTTCTCTGTCCTTGTGTTCAAATTTGGTATGCAATTGAGAAGAACAAATTAGACACACACAAGACATATCTGGAAAGTATAGAAAAGATAATTCATCGTGACAAGAGGATGATGGTGCAATTATGGATGCCCATAATGTCTCCTGTTAAACCAATGCAACAAATAATATCATTGGAAAAAAATTACATTGTCTTTAGTAGGCATAGCTAAATATGTGACGTAGCAATGGATCATCCAGAAAATAATAAAGTATATGTGAATGTGCCTAATGAAGAATCAGAACCATATCAAATGCATTTGATGTAGAAACTAATTTACTATATTATAAAGTCAGAGGATATAATACCCTAATGTGTACATTATACATTTAACAAACACCAAGTGAAGCTGTTCCAGCTGTACAAATTCATATTATTTGTAGGAATCAGAATTTTCTAAAGAATGACATAACAAACGTAGCATGAATTCTTCCACACTAACAAATAATATTACTCTGAAAAATAAGTTGTGCCGTTGGTAGGCAGAGCTAGATATGTAAGGCAGAATTTGGTCATCAAACAAACGGCAAAGTATGTGGATGTGCCTAAAGCACTACAATATAACATGGCTTTTGTGTAAAAAATAATTTACTATATTCCATAAGTTAGAGGATATGAAGCCCTAATCATTGCATTAAACATTTAACAAACAGCTAGTGAAGCTGTTCCGGCCTTACAATTCATGCTATTTTAGGAACCATTATTTTCTAAGGAATGGTCTAACAAGGGTAGCATGAATTCTCCCTGTGAGCCATGCAGGTGTGTTACAAATACCCAGTAAGTCGTGAGCATTCACTTTCAAACACTCTATTTACCACCCTTAGCCCAAAGACTGAAGGCCAATGGTTGTTCAGATGTGTTCTCCAGGTAATAGCAATTCCAGGTCATGCTTCTCTAGGATACAGCCAGCACTCTGCTAAAAGATTAAACACCTTTCCTTCCATCCTTCATTTATTCATAACCCCACCAGTTAACCCATTTCAATAGCAACAAGTTATCCCCTAATGTCTCCAACAGTGCTTCAGTTTTACACGATTCCAGTCTACATGATTTATCAACTCCATAATTTCCGAACCTAACACTCCATGACATGCACTAGTGACAACAGCACGTCCATGAGTTGACTTGTAACCCATTTCAATAGCAACAAGTTATCCTCTAATGTCTCAAACAGCTTCAGTTTCACATGATTCCAGTATACATGATTTATCAACTCCAGAGTTTCCGAACCTAATTCCATGGTATGCACTAGTGACAACAGTACGTCCAAGAGTTCACTTGCGATGCAGAATTCATCTCTTTTTTTTTTCAATTCGCTGGAATCATGTGATTAAGCACCAGCACCATACATTCCTTACATCCTGATTTGAGAATAGAATTAACTACAGCAGCGCATTTGTATTGGTGATTGCTAAGAATCAGCATCGATTCCCCAAGAAATACCAGAGAAAGCATTAGACTCACTCATTCCTTACATCAAGGTTGCTTAGAAGTCACAAAATCAAACTATGCATACATTAGCATCGATTCGTTTCTTTGGAATCGACCGCCCAAGCACGTGACTGGAAGAAAAAGAACAACAGAGAGCTGAGAGATATTGCTAAAAGAAATAAATTTTAGAACAAAAGAGCCCATTTTCAAGGGCCCGAAAATGGACGATTCAAAGAAAAAGGACGCAGAGTTTAGAGACGCGAATACCTTGAGGGAGAAATTGAGAGCGACCGAGGGGTAGTATCGGATGACGCCGGTACCACTTCCGCGCCACAGCGAGAGGACTCCCTCCTCGCGAACGGTGCGGGCGATGCAATCGATCATACCACGGAAGCGGCGGCCACGGCCGAGGAGGGCGACGTTGCTCTCCTGCGTCTGGAGCAGCAGCTTAGCCCGTTCGATCGGGGCCACCACAGTATGAATCGCTAAGCCCATCACCGCCCCGGCGAGCATGTCCCGTTGGAACTCCCATATCCGCCCCTTCGACCGCCCTCCGCCGCCGCCTCCTCCTCCGCTATTGCCGCAAAGGCAGCTACTCGTCGATTCCATCAATAACCACCACTCCTCCT